>JAPYYV010032971.1:0-10075 GCA_030522625.1 Copidosoma aretas | reverse complement strand
ACGTGCAAATTAAAAAAGTTATATCTGTACCTTCAAGTACTCACGATGGAAACGTTTTTTATGATGGTTTAAAAGATAAACCTTTGAAATTTACTAAAAAATTTTATAATGGTTTAATGAAAGATGTAAACTATTATTTTAAATCTGCTTCGGCAAACGTGGCAATTATAGTATACCCATCTGAAGATTGTCTCATGGGACAAACTATCGAATTGGCAGCAAAACATTTTACGACTTTACGAGGAAACTTGTGGATTAACGGACTCGTGATCGATGCTTATGTCACTGCTCACATTCACGATTGGGACAACGTAACGTACATATCGACCGATGACAGCTCTTTAATAGTTGGTCAGTTTAGTTCTGAACGTATTTGTAGAGCACGAAAAATGAATCAAGTCACATGCTCTATAAAAAAGTTGGTATTTATACCGTATAACTTCGAAGGCCACTGGCGCTTAATAATAACTAATACCAAGGACGGAACTATAATATTTTGCGACCCCTATGGGGATGACGTTGATAAATACCGGGCAATCGATGGATTCAAACGTTTCATTGAATTCACATATTCGTCATTCAAAGCCTTCCGAAATAAAAAATGGACATCAGTGAGTCTACCTGACAGACCGACTCAATCACTCCAAAATTGTAATAACTGTGGTCTGTTCGTTATTTGTTATATGAAACATTACATTTTGGATTGCAAAAATCATTTACTGATACTATAGATCCGCCACAGTTTCGTTTAGATGTTGCCAATACCTTACTCAAAAAGTCGGAGAACGTCAAAGACGCGTGTCTCGTGTGTTTTCGAAAAACAACAGTTGACTTTAAAAGATGCCTCGATTGTGATCGAATATGTCACAATACTTGTTCAATCAAGTTAAACGTAGACACTGACGATGAGGATACACCAAATAAATCGCTGATACGGAAAAAAAAATATTTCCGAAAAAAGTACTAAGAAGATATGCGATGCGGGTGAATTTTTCACGTGTAAACTGTGTAAACAGAACGCAGAGTAACAAAACCTTAATATAGTAAAAAATTTTATTTGAAAAATTATGATTTTTTTATAAAAATTTTACTTTTTTTTATTGCATATTATGCAGGATTGTCTTATTTCAGTCGTATTTACGTTATTTTGTACAGTATATAGCGAAATCATAACATTAATGTATTAATACATAAATGAAAACGTAATCGAAGTAAAGTAAATGAATATTAATTATTTACCGTTAAATATTATTTTAAATTAAATACAAGTAGACCCTTTTCACATTAACGTAAGAGGCTGTGCCTCCAAGATTTAAATTCTTTACGTCCAAACGTGATACGACGGATGTACGCACAAGAAAACTTTAAATGTTATGTTTTCGAGCTCTGGAAATAGGTAGGCACTTATATTTAGATGCAAATTCATTAACAATATGTCTTTTGTATTTTTAAAAGTGATCCTAGCATACAATAACGCCATTTTTCTCAATTTATCTAAATTTTTATATATTACCGCCCCCATAACATTTAAAGGTTATGTTTCCGAGCTCTAGAAATAAGTAGGCACTTTTACTAAGATGCAAATTATTAAATAATATTTGTTTTGTATTTTTAAAAGTGACCCTAGCATACAATAACGCCATTTTTCTTAATTTTTCTTGATATTTATATGTTAGCGCCCCCATAAAATTTAAAGGTTATGTTTCCGAGCTCTAGAAATAAGTAGGCTCTTATTTTTAGATGCAAATTAATAGATAGCATTTGTTTTTTATTTTTAAAAGTGACCCTAGCTAACAATAACGCCATTTTTCTCAATTTATCTTAATTTTTATATGTTAGCGCCCCTATAACGTTTGAAGGTCATGTTTCCGAGCTCTAAAAATAAGTAGGCTCTTATTTTTAGATGCAAAAATTATAAATAGTATTTGTTTCGTATTTTTATGAGTGAACCTAGCATACAATAAAACACCATTTTTCTCATTTTTTCTTGATTTTTATATGTTTGCGCACCCATAACGTTTTAAGGTCATGTTTCTGAGCCCTAGAAATGGGTAGGCTTTTATATTTTGATGCAACTTAATAAATTTAATGTGTTTTGTTGTTATGAAAGTTGCCTAAGCATACAGTGAAGTCATTTCTCTCAATTTTTCTTGATTTTTATATGTTAGCGCCCCCATAACATTTGAAGGTTATGTTTCCGAGCTCTAGAAATAAGTAGGCACTTATATTTAGATGCAAATTTATAGATAGTATCTGTTTTATATTTTTAAAACTGACCCTAGCTTACAATAACGCCATTTTTCTCAATTTTTCTTGATATTTATATGATAGCGCCCCCATAAAATTTAAAGGTTATGTTTCCGAGCTCTAGAAATAAGTAGACACTTATATTTAGATGCAAATTATTAGATAGCATTTGTTTTTTTATTTTTAAAAGTGACCCTAGCTAACAATAACGCCATTTTTCTCAATTTATCTTCATTTTTAGCTGTTTGCGCCCCCATAACATTTAAAGGTTATGTTTTCGAGATCTAAAAATGAGTGGGCGCTTATATTTCGATGCAACTTAATGAATAATATGTGTTTTGTATTTTTAAAAGTGACCCTAGCATACAATGACACCATTTTTCTCAGTTTTTCGTGATTTTTAGGTTTTTTATGCCCTCATAACATTTAAAGGTTATGTTTCCGAGCTTTAGAAATCGGTAGGCACCTGCATTCAAACGCAAGTTGATTAAACATATTTTTTTCCTATTTTTAAAAGTGATCCTCGCATTCAATAACACTATTTTTCTCCATTTTTAGTTTTTTTTTGCCTTTGTGCCCCCCTAACATTTGAAGGTTATGTTTCCGAGGACTGAAATTGTACAACGAATTTTGTTAATTGTACATTTTACCCCTTATTGCCATTTTGCCCCTTTTCCTAACCTAATAGAAGGCTAAAAATTTCAGGGGATGGTTTTTTTACAACTAGTTACCGTTTACAGTCATAAGAACTCAGAAAAATATAACATTTTTTGGTGTTATTTTCGTTGGAGAACAACGATGAAAACTTCACAGACATTTTTAACGCTTCTCTGACATCTAACATGAGGATTTTTCGTGTCAATAATTAGTTCCGAACATAAAAACAATCTTTTTTCCAGTTTAAAAAAAAAAATATTGAAGTTGCAAAAAAAAATTTTTTTTCATGTTCAAAACAAATTATTGACACTAAAAACCCTCATTTTAGGTGTCGAAGATGCGTTAAAATTTCAAAAAAAAAAAATTTAAGATTGTATCCCATAAGAAACCATGTACTTGTATTATCCAACACCGCTAATGTTCACCCTGCATGGGCTGTTTTAAATTACTGCACACAGCAAATAAAAGTAACGCACGAGCTAAACGAACACCCGATATTTAACTTTTATTAATTAGAGGAACAATAAAAGGGTTAAGATAACAGAGTAGAAAGATCTTTATTATAATAACAGTGTTTACAATAAGTAACGCTACATAGGCACGTACGCTCTTGTACCTAGACGGGTAAATACTGACTGTATATACCGCACGTATTGCGTTATCGCATTTGCGTATCTTCCTCTCCCACCAGTACACACATTCACAGCGGGGCACACACATATACTAGGAGATGGGCGCCAAATACTTTCAACACTCCTACTATTTAGTGCACTCTTTCATGCCTATCAACTCTAGCAAAAATCGAAATCTCGGCCCAGGCGGATACTTTGTAAATAAATAGGCCAGCTGCTGTTCGCCTGGCACATAATTTATCTGGATGCCACCACACTCCACTTGCTTTCTAACATTGTGATAATTAACCTCGATGTGTCGAGATCTTCTATTTAACACAGGTTTATTAATCATACTTTATGCACTCTGATTATCAATGTGCAGACTAATCTTACCCTCACATCAAACTTCAATCTCACTAAGAAACAGACGAAGCCACACTACATCTCTAGTTGCGGCACTGGCTGCCATATACTCAGCCTGCATGATGTTTTGTGCAACAATACTTTGTCTACGCGAAAACCACACAACAGGACTCGATCCCATGCAAATCACACACCCGCTAGTTGACTTTCTAGCACTCTTGCAGCCTGCATAATCGGAGTCGGAGTACGCATTCATCACAGCAGTTTTACTCGCTTTAAACGCAATACCTAGTTTACTGGTACATTTCAAATAACGCAATACTCTTTTTGCAATTTCCAAGTGGATTTTGTCATACTTGGTCAGATATCTATTCAAATAATTGTCAATAAACATATATCAGATCTAGAAACAACACTTAAAAACATTAAAGAACCAACAATTTCTCTATACGGGAGACTCACATAAATATCGACACTATCCGATTCTACGGGTATATCTCCAGGAGTGACAGGCACACTGAGAGGCTTTGCATCAACCAATCTAAATCTCATCAGCAACTTTTGAATATATGAATCTTGGTTGATAAGAATGCTCTTTTCAGCTCGTTTTATTTTTATTTTCATGTCTATAAAAGTGCCTGCTTTTCCTCCTTTAATCTCGAACTCTTCACTCGACGCTCTGACGATGCTACCCATTCTCCTCGTATCATTACCAATCATAAGGCCATCATCAACAAATAACGCGATATGAATAATACACTTATAATCTTTCAAAAAAAAAACCCACTGCTCATACTCGCATTTTATAAAGCCAAGATTATCAAAAAATTTACAAAGTATCTTATTCCAACAGTTGGAGGCTTGCTTCAAGCCATACAGCCAGTTGTTCAACTTACAAACTAATTTACCATCACAATCACTGACACCACTACACTTAACACCCGGATTTTCATATACATTTCTTATTCAAGTTCTCCATACAAGAACGCCGTCTTGACATCAGAATTGCAGCATCTCCAAGTCCAATTGAGCGGCAATGGAAAGCAGCCCTCTAACAGTTTTATACCGTGCCACAGGCGCATACGTATCCTCGTAGTCCACACCTGGTAGCTGCAGATAACCACGAGCACATAGCATTGCTTTATGTCGATTGACTTGACCATTCTCGTCTGTCTATACTCTAAATACCCATTTCGAATCCATCACATTCACATTTTGTGGCCTCTTGACTATAATCCAGGTTCTATTGACTTTGTGCGCTTTAAGCTCCTCGTTGATGGCTGTCCTCCACGTATCACTATCCCGTCCACTGAGTGCTTCGCCATACGTTTGAGGATCTTCATATATTAAAAAATTACACATATTTTTTCGACTTCTTGATAAGATCTCTGTGTCTTAGACCCTTGTGAGGCTCTGGTATTTCTTAAAGTTTTCTCTTCACTGCAGTCTTTTTAATGTCTTAAGCTTGAAGTCCAACAACGTCGTCCCTATTCTCGCCCTCGTCGCACTCCAGACGTTCATCCACCCCCACTGACGGGTCAGCGTCAACGTACATAAGACTAGCCTGTCCAAGGTCAATCGCCGACTCCGCTTCCGCCGCACAGTGGGGGGAAATGGTCAAATTTTTCTCAAAATAAGATAGCTCCCGACTGTATAGTCCAATCTTAAAGATTTTTTATTATTTCCAAGGTTTTCGATGGTAGAATAACAAAAAAGTGGTCTAAAGTGATCCTTTGGCTCGGGGGGAGGGGGGGAGCAGTAAAACCAAAGGTGCCCCAAATGACAAAATAACTGAATTTTGCGCAGACATTGTTGTAATTTTTACTAAACACAAAAATAAGCATCCTTCAACTCATTAAGGTCACATGGCTCAATAATACGGACGATTTGTAAAGATCCAAGATGTCGATGTCAATATGGCGGCCAAAATGAAAGAATAATAAATATTTTCTATTATTTTTGTCGTAAGTCGATCTTATTAACTACAACTTATTCTAAATAACGATCAAATAAGCAGTGAACATGCACTTAATGTGATAAGATGTAAGGTGCTATTTTTAATTTAAAATGGTGACTAACACAAAATGTCGGATTATGCATTTCACTACGACCCCTGCAATATGGGTATCAAATGAAGTGGATTCAGAAAATAGAATACATTTAAATGTATTGCATCAATTTTCATTCAAAATGTCGACTAGCACAAAATGGCGGATGATCTATTTCAGTACAGCCCCTATGATATAGGTATCAATTAAAAGGGTAAGATAAGTAGGATGAAATAAAATAAGTTGCGAAATTTTCCATCTAAAATGGCGACTAATACAAAATGGCGGATCATTTAGTTCACCATAACCCCTACCATTTAAGTATCAAATAAAATTGTACGCTGAGATAATATTTATATTAAAGAGTTAGTGAACAAACGGATAGTCAACTATTTTGCGTCACCCTGTATTATAGCAATTTGCATGAGGTATATATTATAACAGTAGGTAAACTATGGCGGTTCAAGCACAGGTGTGCTACAACCGCCTGGCGGTTCAAGCACATCCCCCACTCCGCGGTCAAAATAGGCCCCTCCCCGCTTGAGCGCTGATTTCGGAGATGGACCTCCCCCTCCACGCATGACTTGAGCGCGCTGCTTTGCGCAGGAGATAACCCTCTCCCTTCGCACACGACTTGAGCGCGCTACTTTTACCACGCACGCGCTGTTTTCGGGAGATGGACCTCTCCCTCCGCACATGACTTGAGCGCGCTGCTCTTTTTGCGCGCGCTGCTTTGCGCAGGAGATGACGCTCTCCTTCCACACACGACTAGAGCGCGCCACCTTTTCCACGCACGCGGTTTTTCGAGAGATGGACCTCTGACTCCGCACACGACTCGAGAGCGCTGCAATAGTTTTCGGAGATGGAGCTTTCTCTATACTCAAATAGAGCTGCATGCACATTTCGGAGCTCCCTCTCTGCTTACGCATTGAGTGTGCAACTTTTCAGAGCTTTCTCTCAATATACCTTTATGGCTTTCGGAGGAAACCTACGGTTCTCTTGACTGAAGGAAAGTAATATATTATGCATTGATGTGCGTATGTGTGAGTGTGTGTATGCATTTATTTTCAAATTTTATTTATCAATGTTACAAGGAAAACGACATGCAACTGGTTCATAAAGAATTTAAATAAAATCAATCAAAACAGAATTTTTTTATTTATACTAAACAATTAATTGGATTGATGGGTTACCATAAAATGAATTAAAACAATATTTTTATTAACATTGAGCGATTTATTTATAAATAATTTTAATTATGAAAAGTATTATTTGTATTAAACAATTTATTTTACATATTATAAAAAATTCCAAGACAATTAACTTAAAAAGTCATAATTAAAATGAAAACCTACGACAAACTCGTTTATGAGGTCCGTCTACAGATTCGTCAGACCTTTTCCTTTTGGTAATGTATGTGGTTTCACATACAGTTTCTGGTGATGACTCTACATCATAGACGGGGGGCGATCGATTGATCCGTACCGGTAATGTTGCAAGGTTGATCTCTGGTATCAACCTGTCAACCGCTAATGGTGTTGAATTATTTTCCGTAAGGTCAATACCCGGTATATCAACCGCGGCAGTGAAATCATCCTCTGAAAATAATTTTTAAAAATATTAGTACAAAATTATAGTAGATTAAATATACAATTCTAACAACTTACCGAAAAACACAGGCTCCAATGATGGTGGTACCGCGTCCGCTGATTCTGTTAAGTCGATCACAGGTATCGACATATCTACAGCGACGGAGAAATCTTCTTCTAAAAATAATTTCAAAATATGACTAAAAAAAATTAAATTTGCTCAAACATTTACGTCTAACAACTTACCGAAAAACATGGGCTCTAATGATTGTGGAAACGTCAACATTTCCATCTCTAACATTTTCTCGGTGCTAGTGATGCTGCGGGCTGGTCGAAGGTGACTTCCACGGCAGTCAGCACGTCAAACTCTGGAAGAGATTGAAAATTTCCGGATGGCCCTGTTACTGCAACAGGATTATTTGACCACGGCGAACACGTGAGAAAATTACCCTCAAAGTCTAGAAAAAAATAGCATTTTTTGTAAAATTGCAAATTTTTACAAAAAATTAGAAAATATTTATATAAATAAACTTACCGAAAAAAGTTAATTCGTCAACATATGAGTTGACTGCTGACGATGCGGGCTGTATGTGTGGTCGTGACGATGATCCTGCTGACCTATCATGCATCTCTTCAAACTCTCTCGTGAAAGAGGGTGTTGGAGACGCGGGTGAGGTATCAGGTGACGCTGGAAGAAGACCAGCATCCTCGAACAACTCTGCTGAAAACTCTCTCGTGAACGAGGGTGTTGGAGATGTTGGTGGCGTAGAAGATGGCTCCGAAGAAAGATCATCCTCAAAATCTTCAAGAAACTCAGTTACTATAGAGCTGAGATCTAATAACTCTAACGGCTCTACGGAACGTGAAGGTGCCATTTTACTGTTAGATTCAACCTTAGAGATACTATTCTTCCGACTGACATTTCTGCACTGTTCTCCTTTATATATCTGTTGGAAGATCTACTCCGACACGAAAATGGATATCGTACCCCTTCCATATGAGTGGAAGAAGATGACATTAAGTAGAGGGAAAACATGATTTTGCGCATACAACCCCTCCCCCCCCCCCCCTTCTTGGCTCCAAAAATACCTCCGAACCAATGAAAATCGCAGTTCTAGAAAAGGACATAAGCATGGTCGGTTGTTTAACTCTTTCTAACGCATTTACACAGCACCAAGATGTATGAGGAAAAGAGAGAGAAAAAAATGTCATCTCTCATATCCTCCCGCCTGTATATTTTCTAGATTTTGGGATATCGATTTTGAATATCGATTTTCTATTTATCTTTGTCAAATGCTTAGTTACATAGCAGCCTTCGTAGCAGTACCATCATCTGGAGAAGTGCACACCACACACGCACAAGAGGAAAGTGGTAAGGTAGATATTTTATAAAATCATCGGTTTTCGCCTGTCTGGTCAAGGTATGTACTTTTTCTACTTTTTTTTACCAACTTTTTTTTTTCTTGGCGCAGAAATGATGCTGAGTTTTCAAAAAATATTTTTTTAAATTATTTTTCACCCTCGGCGCAGAAATTATGCTAAGGGTTTTTTTTACAAAATTATTCTTTGTCCTCGGCGCAGAAATGATGCTGAGTAAAATATATTTGTCTACTCCCGGCGCAGAAATGACGCTGGGAGTTCTATTAAAGTGGCTTTTTTTTTAATGATAAATAGTCAATTTAAATGATATCGGTATTATTTTTATTTCTATTATGTGTGTGTTACAGTGAAAAAAAAATGGTGAAGAAGACAGCAGGTCCGAATATCAGGAGGTATCATGAACGACTTCTGCGACGGGCTCTGGCACGTTACGCCAGAGATTTTGAAGAACCCGCAGATCTTCCAGTGCAAGTACCAGAATTAGCCGAGATAGCCGAGGAAGTACCACACTTAGCAGAGATAGCGGCAGCCGAGGCAGTACGTCCATTAGAAGAGATAGCAGCTGCAGCCGAGGCAGTACCGCCATTAGAAGAGATAGCAGCTGCAGCCGAGGCAGTACCGCCATTAGAAGGGATAGCAGCTGCAGCCGAGGAATCCTCAGATGCTCAAAAAGCTGAAGAAAATAATTTTGAAGATATAATGGCAGCTGCGGAAAACGGTAAGAAAAAAACTTTTTTTCATCACTGTACTCTAGAATTGTTTTTATCACTGTACTCTAAAATCTTTTTTATCACTGCACTCTAAAATCTTTTTTAATTATTGTTTCCTTCGACAGAAAATGGAGAACCTATGCCGCCAACACAAAATAATTGGTTGGATTGCTACATGGATGCCCAAGCTCCATTTTCACAATCCGTTTCGTGGTGGCTTGATCAGGACTGGAACTTGACGGAACCATCATCCGTATACGCAGGGGAAATGACGACATCACCATCAGCATACACAGGAGAAAGCGTTGAAACCACACCGTCTATTGTATCTCAGTGCGAGAAACCACTGGAATCATCACCGTCACCACAACCGTGCATAGTACCTCAGTGTGAGAAACCATCGGAATCACCACCGTCACCCCAACCGTCCATAGTACCTCAGTGCGAGAAACCTCGAGAATCATCAC
>JAPYYV010032954.1:0-10394 GCA_030522625.1 Copidosoma aretas | reverse complement strand
GCGCGCTCAATCTCCGGCGCGAGGGAGGTTATACGGCCAGCGTTTTTCGCACCGACGCAGCCGGCCCGCTCTCCTTCTTCCCTCGGCTCGCGCGCGCCCCGTGGCCGACCGCAGCTCGCGCGGCCCGGGGGGGGGGGGCAAAATAAGCGCAAAAGTTACCGCTGCAAACATTTAATCCCGACTCCTGCTGCTGACTCGGTGCTTTTTTCCTCCCCCCGCGCGTGAAACGTGTTCGCGTACGTACGTTAATCGGGTCCGCGGACGATGGAGCGCGCCGAGCTTATGCGCGCATGCGCGCCCCCCCCCCTTTTTTTTCTTCCCCCATCCCTACGTGCTTTTTACGGCGCAGGAGCTGCAGCTGCGGAAAAAGGGATTTTTGCCCCGCCGCGATTATTAAAAGCTAATATTGGAGCGCTCGACCGCTGCGCGCGCGCGGCACGATGGTGGCGGTGAGCGATAGTTTTACGGGCGGAGCAGAAGTCTGCCGTGAGCGGACTTTTGATCGGGCGCTTTCCGTCGCTGCCTCTCGGCATCTTGCCTCGGGTTAATGTGGGAATGGGGGAGGAAGAGCGTGGCCCGTGAGAGCTGCTTCTCCATCGACGCGGGATCAGCGCCGGGAGAAACAATAAAATCTTTCGGACGTACGAGCGGCGGGGGCACTCGTCGCACCTACATCGAGGGGGGCACTCTCGTGCAGTGGTCCTGTTGAGCGCTCGGCTGTGGGTTGTGTATGGGTACTCGAACGGGTTTTCACCCACCACCGTAACTCTATATGTATATACGTGCGCGGCGGATGAATAGCGCGGGGGAGGGGGGGGGGGGTGGGTGGGTCGAGTCTCGAGGTTCGTTGGTTTTATGCGGAAATTTGCATCTCTGCCCCGCCATCGTATAGCGGCGCTGCGAGTGGATCTTTGATTCGGCCGGCGTCGAAACTAATTTCGCCCGGCATTAATCTCCCTCTCTCTCGCTCTCTCACGGTATTTAATCGTATCAAATGGACTCTCTCCTCCGCGTTTGCATTTGAATATACATTAATTGGAGTTCGTCCGTCATACTCCGGCCGAATTTGTCTTGATCAGTCCGCAAATTGTACGGGCAGCTTAAATTGTGGGATATATATATATATATGGGTAGAGAGGACGCGTACAGGCCAGGGTGGTTATTTTCTGATAAAAAGTGGATGTTTCATTACTTTCGAGCCGTGACGGCTAGGCAGGGGTGTATCATATTTTTACGAAAAATGCCTCTGCGTGCGTGATATCGCTAATATTCGTATATACGTACAAACGTGTATTTTAAATGTATTTTGTTGTTTTTTTTTAGCGTACCAAACACTGGACGTTTTAAAATGAGTATCGTTGCGTAAAAACGGAAAATTTTAGCGAGCGAACATTTTTTCTAGGAAACGGCAAAATGAGTAAAAAAAGCCAAAAAATAACACAATTGTGCCCTGCGCGCAAAGACCTGGACTGTTTTATAAATGCATCCCCCCTTGTTATGAATCAGGTGCTCTGCACATAAATATATGTTTGTTTCCGAAAATAAAAACCAAACAATATGAAAGACTGCGCCGATTTCTCGTTGCTCCAAAACCTATATTTGTTACCCAAATACCATTAATTTCTCCTCAACCGCGCCGATCGAACACCCCCGGCGCGGCGGGTACGATTGATTCCAAACGGATTCGACTTTATTTCAGCAGCGCGTGCAGTGCGTGCGAGATACATCCTCCCGCGCGCGTTTCGATCGATTCGTGCATAGAACCGCGGCGCAAAGTAACAACAGCAACCGAAACGAGAAATGTATTTTTCGCTCGCCGCTGGCCAAGTGTGAGTGTGCGTGTGTGTACGTATATCTATAATTATAAAATAAAACCCGAGCTCGCAGCCGGACCCGGTATAATTGCTTCGAAATTAATTGGTAGCGCTTCCATCAGCGCCGAGGGAAGCTCTATCCGCGGTCGCCCCCCCCCCCCTCTTTCTCTCGCTCTGATGCGAGAGGTCAGTGGCCACTCGAAATCACTGCATCAGCCGCTCATCAATACTCGTATACCATTGCCCACGCGAGCTTGCACGTGCAACCTGTACCTATACGTATATGTGTGGGTAAGCGCTCGGCCATTCGCCGAAATCCCCCAGCATCTCCCTCGTTTTCGGGAGTACAGGTACACCCGTTCCGATCGGGGCACCGATTACCCTTTTTTTCCCGCTCCGCTTTCGAATGCAAATACATCCCCCGAACTGGCTGACTTCGTGGTTGGTCCATGTAGCCGGCACCGTGTGTATTACAGTATATGCGCGAGGACAGCCATCAGACGATCCAGCAGCAGCAGCAGCAGATGATAAGTAGTAGACGCGATGCAGGAGAGAAGCAAGATTTGCACGTAAATCGTTTGTTTGCTCGCGGTACAGGTAATACGCCGCGGAAAGAGCGAAACCCCCCGCAGCGGCGGCGGCGGCGAGAAAGAGAGTATAACTCACGCAATGCATACATCATACGCGCTTACACCGTAGCCCGCAGGAGGAGCGCGAGTAGGGGGGGCGGGGGGGGGAGACAAAAAAAAGGAATACGGGAGCGCGCACAATTTCCAGGCCGACGCGGTAAACACATCCGAACTCGGCGTCTGCTTTTTACGCCCGCCCCGGCTCTCGAGTTCTCAACCGCATTGCATTATTTCGTGCGCCACCCGCTATACCGCTGGTACGTGCATACATGGGCCATTTCACGAAAACTGCGCTATTTCACGAAGCCTAGATTTTATATACAACGCACTTTATTATTTTGAGACGTAACTTTTTTAAAACAGTGTCAATTAATTTTTCTAGAGATGGTCCTTTTTAAAATGCCATTACCGTAATGATTTTTTGAAGTTGTTTAAAAATCCCATTTAAATTACCATGTGATTTCTAAGAATGACAATAGAGCCGGGCCCAACAGTTTCCAGCCAGTTCGGACTCGGCAGAACGTAAAAAAAAAAATAATATAAAAATCATAAACACTACATTTACCAAATCCTAGTTCACACACCAAAATAACCCGTTTTCGTGAAATCGCCCATATGTATACATACGTACCTGCTCCTCAGCGCGCTCTTTGCCATTCTTCCCTCGTCGCGTTACACGTACACATACACCGCGCATCTCCCCGCCGCGGCGTTCCATATCTCTTTTGCACGCACACTTGTACTTGCCCGCGTCGCGCCCAGATTCTTTCTTTCGAATCGCTCTCTGCAGCTAGCCTTTTTTTTTCTCCCGCCATCCGTTCGATTCCCCCCCCCCCCCCCCCCTTCCCCCCCTTCCCCTACCGTACAGCGTGTAGCGTTATACTCGTTTGCCCATTCCAGGCTCGCCTGTACATCCATCGCGCGTATCCATCGCGTCCTTTTGTTTCGGTAATAGGCAAACGCACATTCCCCGCTAAACCCGCGAGAGCTAGTTCGCCGTCCGAGCCCATCAGCGGCGATTACGCTGTATACGCGCGCATATTGCAGTGTACCAACGACAGCAGCGCACGTGCGTGAGGGGCGGTGAATTCGGCGATCGGTGCTCAAAGGGTATAAGCGCGGGACGACAGGGTTAGATCGGGGCTCCGTTTAAACCGGGGGCGAGTAGAAACCGCGGCTGATGGGTCATATATTTGTGCCCGCCTGTGAAAGTATAGCCCTGTTTTCGTTTAAAATAGCTCGAAAAATAGCGGATGATTATCAACGCGGGGGGGCCCAGAGGTACATTATGCTGATGAAACGTAAATTTGTAAATGGGCTTGCGTGAGTCGGTATTGGCACGGCGGGATGGTGGTTAATACAATCACCGCAGCGTGTGCGGGTGACAGCTCTGACGGGGCGCCGCGTGGGTAGAGTTATTTTAAATGCGTTCGATGGTACGTAGATTCGTTATTTCTCGTGTAGGTTTAGCTGACTAGATGAGGTTCCATTTGAAAGCTATGGGCTGTTCATCAACACGCAGTAATGTTTTATCGTACAACTGTATCGAAGAAAAAAGCACACGTGATATTTCAAAACGGATTAAAATACAATTGGCATGGAGATAATGATAGGCAATGTCAATACTACTGGGGCTTAAAAGTACAATTACCCGTCTAAATTCCTAACCATCTGTGTATATCAATAAAGAGAGACTATTGGTCCTCAGTCTGCTGATCCCACTGATAATCGACCTACAGTGGGTATAATATACCTGTAACAACTAGAAAAAGGATTCCCTGATGCGCGCAATGTCCGCGGGGCCAACTATGGATGATTGTTCCACGGCGATGTTATTCTATCGGCAATTAATACAGCAAGTCCAGAGCATCGACACTGCGAAACCCGTGGGGCGGCACAGAATACGCCAGCTGGGAGTTGTGTATCAAACGCCGCGAAACTTCTATACCAACGCTTATGTGTATCGGTCAAATAAAATCGTACAGGCCTGGACTTTCGTTACGCAGCGAAAACACTGCCTTGCAGAGTGATAACAAAAAGTGTGGCTGCCTTTGGGCCTCTCGCTCTTCAATTAGCCAGTCGATGTAGCTGCAGGGCGAGGGCATGGTGTAACAAAATACACACAAAATACAGCTTTAGTTATAGTTCTCTATCACTCCGCTGATTACTATATTATTTGTCGCGCTCATTAACTGTTAATCAACGTGGATTTAAATGCAAGCGATTAAGTGTATCTACTCGTGAATTAACTGTTGCGTTTAATCAACGACGTATTCGTGTGTAGGTAATAAAAAAAAAAAAACTCGAAAAAAAACAACCAGGGCCGAAATCAATTAAGTATTTACCAGCTGTTAATCACTCGACCCACGCCCGTTAACGAATATATTTGTTTATTGTTAATCCAGAGCCCGAAATCTGAATCTTTAATCGACTGCAAGGGATTATTTTTATCGATGCATCATACGTAGCTCGTGCGGATAGTAGATATAGTCGTATTCACAATTATCGATCATCAGCGTTACAACAGACCCCCGCCCCCCCTGTCCCCTTCTCCCCCGCTCTCGGCGCCCCCTTTTTTTGCGCGCACCTCCCCCCCCCCCCCCCCCCTCCCGTGTTCGGATGATAATCAATTCGAATATCTCGAACAATAAATTGAAACGCAGCCGTAATTCTGCCAGCTAATAACTTCCCCCGCGATATTAAACTGATTAAACTGCTCTCGCGCCGCTTTCGAATCGGTTAGCAAAATTGATTGCGACTAATATTTGACCGGATATTCGATGTTAATCAAGCGAGCGCTCGATTCATATTTATAATATAATTATTATCCTGAAAAATCTCTCTTTTCCCTCTCTTGTTCTCCAGAGAGAGAGAGAGAGAGAGAGAGAGAGAGAGAACATCCAGCCCCGCAGCGCCGCCCGCGGGAAACACGGGGACTGGATGTCGGGTCCGCGCGGCCTCAAGTAAAAAATACCCCGCGCGGCTCCCCCGGCCCCCCCCGGCCCTCCCGTCCGGCCGCGGCTTCATACCGCGCCCCCCCCCCCCCCCCCCTCTCCCACCTGCACGTCTCCTCCTATACTCTTTGAATAAATTACTCGGTGCGCAATCGATACGTCACGGCGCGTCTGTACAATAATAGCTGCGCGGAGAAGCCCGGCAAAATTACCGGGAAATGCGGGATGGCATTGGGAAAAAGGAGGCTGCTCGTTGTCGGGCTTCGAGGATAATATCGTACGAGCCTTTGGAATGGTGTTCGCAGCGTTCTTTCATTAACAGGCTTTATAATTTTATTGGGTTCATTGATATAAAAAATTTAATTTAATATTTATAAAGTTGAATTGAAATAACTCTGCAATATTTGACTTTGGTGAATTTTGAACTGGAACGCGCCCATAGCGTATTAATAAAGATTTTACTGCCTCGAATAACAATAATAATAATAACGATTTCAATTAAATTTTACTCATGAATTCAATTCGTAGTCGTAGGGGAGAGGAAGCGGTATTTCTACATCATGTACTTCATTTGCGAAATCTACTTGAAGCTTGAACATTACTGCTGTAATATGTTTTGATGTTTCAAATGCAAAATGTCATGTGGACCAATCTGATGGTCTTAAACCAATCCGCCAAATAATCTCATACTCGAGTGGATAAAAGAAAGGATACATACATATAAAGGATACAAATCAAATTTCAGTCCTCTACACGTGCACACGAAGTACCGTATACATGCATAAATATGTATGTTGTACACTAGCGGTATCTTAATTCGGAAACCGCGAAATTCAAATGCTGGAATTTATTTATAGTACTAAAATAAAAGTAACAACTCTAAAAATACAAGAGTAACGATTTCACAATTAAATCTGTGATACAAACAATCACTTAGTAAAGTTATAACTGTTTATTTTGGAATTATGGATATTTTTACACAATAGATAGTTAAAACATTTGAATATCGCGATTTCCGAACTAAGATACCGCTAGTGTAAAGTGGACTTAGTTTAATTCGTTGAGCGGAAAATTCAAACATTTAATTCCTATTGGCCAGTTCTGATGGCATAACCTCTCTCATTGGAGGATTCCATATTACCCACTCATGGAATTAAACCAAGTCCACTGTACGTTAATCGCATTAAACAGCGCTACGCCTGTGATGTACAACTTTGTTATTTCACTCATTCGTAGAGACTTTTGCGCATAAGCCAACCCATTGCGCCCGAATTAGCATCCTCGTCAAGTCTATAATTTACGTGGAATGTCGAGTTTTTCTTGCAAACATTGATCCCCACGTGCTCGCGTCAAGTAGGTACCTATAGACGAAAACTCGGGCGGAAGCTGCAGGGAAGAAGAAAAGGGTCGGAGCTGCTGATTTGGTATATGTATGCAGGCGGCGGAATCCCGTTTTCTCGGGTGGATTCGGGAGGTGATGACTGCTCGCCCTCCGTGTAGAAGGTACCTACTCGCGTAGCCGACAACGACGACGACGACGACGACGACGACTGGGAGTCACGGCTGCTTTTTGTCCCGAGTAGAACAGCCATTTCACGACTACGAGGACGACGACGGGGCAAAGAAGAGAGAGGAGGTAGGGGTTAGATCTTGGCAGTTAGCAAACTTGGAATCTCGGGCGCGAGCGCGTCGTCGTCGTTCCCCCTCGAGTTAATCAAGCCTCGTTCGGCGGCTAGGAAGGAGGGGGTGCGAGACGACTTAATTCCCATTAATACGTATATAGATAGGGAATGCCTCTCCTTTCGGGAGCCCCTTCCATTCACGAATTAATAGACGACGAGCTCGTCGAAGCTTTTTCCCGGCTCCGTCTTCATTATCGGCACTCCGCCTATACCAAGGGACTTTCTCTCTGTTTGCAGCTTGTATGAGCTTCCTAATGCTGTTGCATTCATATCCGTGTACCCTGTATGGTTAGCACATACGTGCGCCTAATACTAAAATCCAACGCAAACAGCAGAAATAATTCAATCCATCGATCATCAACGGACAGTTTAATAATCAAATTTGCTCCCACCTGTAATTAATGTAGGAAACAATCAATGCCGATCATCCATCTACTCCCGCATCTGTAGTAATTATCTCATACTGAATTGCGTTCGGGGCACCGAGGGATTAATTATAGCGAGCACTGTTGGAAAATTCGGGTAAAAATTTCTAAATTAAACGAGAGAAATTTTCGGTCTTCCGTCGACGTAAACGAAGTGAAGATAATACACTATGATCGCAAACCATCCGCGTATATTTTGACAAATAAATGTAGTTTTGTATTACGATATGGAAACAAATGTTACATACTTAAAGTACTTATGATGCGAATGAATATAATTTTAACTATTTCCAGCGTCTAGTGATCGTTACTTCCAATTGTGAGAGATAACGCACCGAAAACTTATAACGTATCTTACCAAGTGATGATTTCACTTCGACGAGGGAGTATAACTTTCGCCGTCACAAAGTGTAAGGCTCTCTTGTTATTACTGGATAAATTTACGCAACTCTTCGTTGAACGAAGTTTAAGTTTATACTCTGCGTAGACTCTATCTTTTCTTTTCAATTCCATACTTCTGTCATCGAAGCGATTCGAACTGCACGTAGACCAAAATGTTTCCCAGCCAATAACCCAGCTCCAACCGAGAAAAACCAACCCCCAACAACCCCCATTAACCCCACCCCCGCTGCAGCGATAAACCGTTGCACAGAAATACAACCGCCCGTAAAAAGCACACAAACCCTCATCACCGGCCCGCCTCGGCCACAATCGCACAAGCCCCGTGAAATTAGCGACCGAGCCCGACAAAGGCGCCCCGAAAAGCTCGGCGCAGTTTTTCATTCATACCCGCGCGCGCGGGGGAGGCCGTAATCGCGTTGTTAATCTCCCGGATAATCCGGCCCTGCTCGCGCGCAGCTCCGCAGAGGGTCCGGGACGAGGAGGCGCCGACGGATGAGCCTTATATACATGTACACAAAGCGCCGGCCGGCCGGCCGGAGCTGTATATAACCTGTGTAACGCGACACCCCGCAGTATATATACAATAGCAGCAACAGCAACGATCCCACATGATGTACATTATACACCGACACGCAGTGCGGTAGGGGCTATAATGAACAGCACCTATATATATATATATATATACACCGCGCGCACATTTTATCCACCCACGCGCTGCATATGGACGATGATCGTCGCGCACGTGCGCCGAGAGTGAGCGCAGGAGGGGACCGCGGGAGGTGGAGGCGAGCACGTGCGGCGCATCGATCGTCGCCTGCTCCCCCGGGCTCTTTCTCTCTCTGCTGCATCAGGCGCAACAGCGTCCCGCCGAGGAACGAGCTTTTGCTGGCTGGCTGCCTCTGTAGCTTATCGTCTTGCGCTTTGCGTATATTTATATATGTATACGTATGTATATTATACATGTATATTTATATACGGTAGCCGCTAGGCCAAACTATTGCGCCCCGCCTTACGCCGGGGTATATTGTACGAAGCGTCCGCCGAATTTATCGGCCACGTTTCTCAACGGTCATACTTTTGCGGGGCTGCAGCGCCGGCTCGGTATGCGAGCATCGTCACCCCCGGCCTTCTAATATACATATACGTGTAAGTTCGGTGCTGATGGCTGCTGCTGCTGCTGGTCTTGCGCCGCTGAATTACCGGCACTCGCGTAAAGTAGACGTCCAAGAATTTCGTGGGAATAAGTACTTGTATGCATAGTGTTGGTTTTGGAATGCGGGGGGAAGATGCGCGGACCTTCGGAGCTACTGGAGTCGGATGCTGGAAGAGTCACTCGTGTTGGCAGCATACAAGTATACGTTTGAATCTACCGCGATAGAGGGTGTATCTCGTGGATTAAAGTCGATTTGATCGATACGACAGCCACGATGGAATAATTCAGCCCCCCGTCGGTCTGAATGCTAAAGTCAGCACAGTGAAACGTCTGATGCCAGAGTCGTATCTTCTCATCCCCGAGTGTTATAATCCGTATTATTATTATTATCATTATTATTATTATTATTATTCACACACCCGCACCGCAATATATATACACACAGCGTGATCGATCGGCCGACAGAAATGAGCCGCCGCCACAATGAGCGAGGACCGTCGACGCGGGGGTAAAAAAGCGATGGCAACCATTAATTACACGAGAGCTCGGCGCATCCCGCGCTTTTTGCCCTCTCTCACGAGGCACGGCGCTTGGGCGCCCCCCGCCGGTGAAAGAATAATCGCCGGCATTATTCTTCATTTGGCCGAGTTTGAAAATTGATCGCCTCCCGCCACCTCCCCCCGCGGCGTGGCCACGGATTATCATATTCGAGTGCCGGGTCGTTGCGCGAAGGGAGAATCGCCCCCGACTTAGCGGCCGACTCGATCGACCGTTCGCGCGCGCCCCGAGTTGAATTTTCTGATTCAATTCGCCAGAGCGTTAATCCAATTAGCCGCGGCAGCGGAGATTATTAGTTGCCGGGGAGTTCGCCCCCCCCCCCCTGTCCGCGAATCGCGCGATTAAATCTCGTCCCGCGCGCGACTGACGAGTCGCACGGACGAGCCTCTGCCGACTTGCGGGACGCATCTCATCGCGAGCGGTCCGCCGAGCGTCTTCTTCTCCGGTCGCGGCGACGGCTGCAGCTCTCGGCAAACACCGAGTCTCGCGAGTTTTCGAAGCGAGTCCGCCGAGATAAGATCCGGACGAACTTTCGTGCCCCCGTGTATCCCCGCTGCAGCGTACTTTCCGTTCGTTTTGCCGCTGCGCGTCGTTCGCCGGATTTTCCGCAGCTTTCGTATCAGCATAACGATAATCATTATTCATCATCATTATTCGGGTTCTCGGTTGAACGAAACCTCCGGATGAATGTTTTCGAACGCAAGCGCGCGCAATACCCCCCCCCCCCGCCCCCCCCCCCCCGCCCCCCCCCCCCCCCCCCCCCCGCCCCCCCGCCCC
>JAPYYV010032951.1:0-10156 GCA_030522625.1 Copidosoma aretas | reverse complement strand
GAAAGTTCGAAACAACTCACCATCGATGCCGTCGAGGCCGGGCTCGCCTCGCGGACCCTCCGGCCCCGGAGGTCCCCTGGGCCCGGGCAGGCCGGGAGTCCCCTGTATCCCGGGCAGGCCCTGGTCGCCCTTCTGCCCGGGCGTCCCGACTCCGGGCAGGCCCCGCTGGCCCGGTGGACAGTACTCGCTGGACTTGCGGCAGAAGGTCTCGATCGCGTCGTACTGCGGCAGAAATGATAAAGACCTGATTGATCGATCGTTCCGCGACGCCCCTTTCGGGGACTCGGTACTCTTAGCGGCGATAACTTTTGAGTACAGGGGGTGTACGCACTGCACGTCGATAACCGAGCTTTTTGATTAGCTCTCCATCCATTTTAGTCGCGCAGCACCGCACGAACGGGAAGGAGTCGTACATTCCCGCCCACCCCCCTCCCCCCCACTTTGCTGCACCCGATAGGCACTTCCGCGTACAAGGCAGTCGCGGGTCTGCGATATCCGATCGGACACGCGAACCTTGTGCGGTAGGGGCGAGATCGATGTGATATTATAATGCGAGCTGCTCTGCACGCGGCCCCATCTCGGACGGTGCAAGAGTGACGAGGTGATGGTATATATACATCTCTATACATGGATGATAATCTCATGGCTTTACAGTTCGAAGAGCTGCTGCAGCGCTAACTCATCAGCGGCCTGCCGGGGAGAGAGATAGCAGTGCTTATACGCAGCGTACATGTATACATAGGTCATTTCACAAAAACAGCGATACTTCATGAAGCCTACGTTTATAAAAAGCACATATTATTATTTTTCGTCCAAACTTTTTTTTAAAACAGTGCAAACTAATTTTCTCGAGATAGCTCTTTTGAAATCAAGTCAAAAAAATAATTGTTGTGGCCGTGGGATGGAAGAAACAGGCTGAACTGTCAACAGGATTTAAAAATCTCATTTATAGCGGTATATATACTGCCTATGTGATGACTTTTTTTTATTTTTTTTAGAATGTATTTTCCAACAATCTGAACCGTCTGGTACTCTTTCTTCTAGTTAAGGACGATAAAAAAAATGTAGGAAAGAGTACAAGGCGTTCTAATCGTGAAGCTCAGTTTTTACACTTTTTAATTGCGCGAGACAAATAATATAGTGAGGCCAAGTGGTCGATTTATTCGTCGAGTGAACAAGTGAACGAGTAATTTTTTTCAATTACAAATTCGAATGTGGCTGATCATATAATGTCATCGTAAGTATGGAAAGTTATGCCGACTAAAATAAGAGATCATTATCGTAATACCCCTAATCTCGGAGGTAGATGATATTATCTATAAGGTGACTATAAATTACGAAGGCATCTGGTGTGCATATGTACCAAACTAAATTTCGTTGAAAAATTCCAAATTGCCAAAAACGTAATGCTTTTTAAAAGTTTTTTTCAAAAATGCTATGTAAATTAACATGTGTTTTCTAAAAATTACCACAGAACCTGGCCCAAAAGGTTCCAGCTAGTTTGAACCTCACATAACATAGAAAAAAAAATAAAAAAATTCTTAACACTTAATTTTTTAAATCTTATTTCACAATCCAAAATATCACGTTTTTTGTGAAATAATAAATGTTATCAAAAACTACTTTGTTTGATTTTCGAGTGTTGGCAATGATGTTACTTTATAAATGTATTTGTGTGCATGTTATATAATAAAATAACTAAATATGAAGACATTATAATAATATAAATTATTATTTTATTACATTATATACGTATGCGTCATAAAAAACTATTCTATTCAAGCCTCAAGTGTAATATAAGTCTACTTACAAAACATAGTCTCCTTAATTCTTATTCAGTTGTCGATCTTCACTGCTCCGTATAAATACGTGTTCACTCGACGAATGACTAGATCACACTGTCAACGAGACATCAGGTAAGCGGCGCAGCTCATTGCGCAGTATACAGCGCGCAGCTCAGCTAGGTTACTAACCACTGACTCACTCAGCTGACTAAGCTCACAGTATGATCTAGTCATTCGTCGAGTGAACACGTATTATACTGAGCAGTACGCGATCAACAACATAGTAAAATATAAGGAGATTATGTTTCGTGAGTAGACTTATCCTTCAATTGAAACTTTAATCGAATAGTTTTTAATAATGTATACGTATGTAATGCAATCATATAATATAATAATAAGTAATACAAGTACCACAGTAACATTTTATGCATGGTAAATTCAGTGATTTCACTACATAATGTATACATTAGTCATTTCACAAAAAACGGGATATTTTGGTGTGCGAAATAGGATTTTCGAATTTTAGTGTTTGGAGTATTTTTATTATTTTTTCTGTGTTATGTGAGGTACAAACTAGCCAAAAACTTTGGACCCGGCTCTATTGTCATTTTTGGAAAACCCATTGTAATTTAAATAGGATTTTTAAAAAACTTTTACAAATCGTTACGGTACTTTTTAGTCAGTTCTGAAGCCCCAAGTAGGAATTTTTCAACGAAATTTTTTTTGGTACATATGCACACCATAATCCTTTGTACACTATAGTCATTTACTCGACAATTGAAAATACCTCCGAGATTAGGGGCATTAAGGTAATGACCGCTTATTTTAATCATCAGAACTTTATATATGCACAATGGCACTACAACTAGCCGCATTCGAATTTCAAGTTGAAAAAAATTAGTTGGTGTCCTTGTTCGCTTCACTATACAAAATGATCAAATCCAAATGTCAATGAATGGAACACAAAATGTCGCAGTTTTTGTGAAATGACCAATACTCATTACACCCTGGTTTACTGTGGATTAATTCTGGGTACTAGTGGTAGTGGAACACATCGATCATCCACCAGACTCAAGAGCAGAGAGAAATCCCGCAAATAGAGAGACCATCGCAGCAGCAGGAATAATTTTACATTAGCATGTACGAGTACCCCACGTAAGCGAATTCCTCATCCGTAGAAGGTAAAGCTTTCCGCTAGGTAAGTACGAGTACGCACATTACCAATGAGCATGTGAGCAAGATAAAGTGAAGTAAGAGTGTGTGTGTATGTATAATGCGCGGGATTCTACGGAAGGTTATGTATGTATACTATCAGATACTCGATCCGAAGAGCGGCTAGCCATGGCAGCTTTCAGTCTTGCTCTACTTATTTCAACCCACAAATATATATATAGGTATGCATATTGTGAGCATTGTGAGCGTACGTATGTGTGTATGTATGTAACGATGAAAGCGATCTCTTGACTCCCTCGTCCTTTAGCTGCCTTCGCTCCGTTAAATGGGCAGTCTGCACCAGCACCATGGGAAATCCGAGCAACTTGTGCACACACACACACACACACACACATAGAGATACAAGTTCGACATTCCGCGCGCCGGCTGCGGATAGGTATAATATACACATGGTTATCACATACATGTATATATAGGGGTGGGCGCTGGGTACATGAACGCGCGCGTGTAATCCTGAATTATAGTACTCGAGCTTTATTTCACTCTCCGCCTCCCGATCTCTCGGGCCCTCGTCCGTATATGACTCGGAATGGCTTTGCTGTTGACACGGAAAGCTTTCCCACCTGCACGGGCCGCTCTCTCTCGGGCTGTGGTCTATTGTCCTCGTGAATTCCAATTGAATTGAAATTGAGTGAAAACACGATTCCGACCGATCGAATCGGAAGGCCCAGCTGCAATCAACTCTCGCCCGTCGCGTCTCGAGGAGGCTCTCTGTGTACATAGGTGCACCTCGAAAAGGCTACGACGCGGAATCACCAACCCCCCCCCCCCCTCCACATTTTTTAGGCGAGCAGAGCAATTATAATTGCGTTGCTTGGCTCATTTGAGGCTTCTTTGTAATTTTATTTAGCGTTCGGGATTATGAATTATATTTCCACGGCTCTACTTCATGGTGCCGCTATTTTATACATATTACATGCATATAGATGAGCCCCACTCTGTAGAAGAGGATTCTAGTTAATTAAATTAAATTTGAATTCGATCAGTGTTCAATCGACATTTGATTGCCGATCGAACGATCTTTCCGATAAAAATGTAATCCGATTGTCCATTGAAACGATCGTTTGATCGTTTCTGCTGACGTCCGGACAAATATCGAACAAAAACTTCCGTTACAGAAAAATCGTCTCGGTAAATCCTCCGGCTTCGAAATCCCGCGTGACTTTCAAACTGAATCTCCGAACAACGCTTCTTGTCCCACTTTCCGGACTCCCCCGATTCATCTTCCTAATTACTCCCAGCAAAATGCACATCGACAGTTGGATCGCACGAACTTCGTCTTCGTAGCGCCAGAGCGTCAGGAGTCCGCAGTCCATAAATAATCCAATCACCCACGCTCCGGCGGACTAACCAGCAGCAGCAGCAGCCGCGAGGATATACCCAAGACAGCAGCTCAATTAATCGCGCGTGCCAATTACAGCTGACGCGCTCGCGGGCCCCTGCGCAGCTGCCCGATCAGAACAATTTCGACTCGAGGAGCCACGAGACACTGCGGCCGAGGTGTGTATTAGCCGCAGGGGGGGGGGGGGCAAAGTCGGCCGGACTGGCGCGCGCGAGATATTGAGACGGATCGGCGTCCTTTGCCGTCGCGCGCGGAGCAACTACACCGCCCTCGGCTCTTCCCCGCTGTACATCGGATCGGGGCGATGGAAAAAGTTGGCGGAGCCACCTCCCCCCAGCCCCCACCACGGGTATATACTCCGCGATCCGCCGGGAGTGAATATTTTTTCTCCCCGACCCCCTGCGTATAATATCAATCAATACCGCGCGGTATACCAACACTGCACGAGCGTCTCGTAGCAAATACGGCCCCTGATCCCTTCCACCCCCCCCGGAAACGGGGGGGGGGGGCACTTCCGCCCGCCCCCTGGACGCGAAATAAATTCCCCGGGCTGGCGCTTCCCCGCGGCGGTCGATCCCCAGGTGGGGGGGGGGGGGGGGGGTAGAATTTGAATTTCCGATGTCAGAAGTATATACCCATCACCCCCTCCGCGGTCTATATTCCGTGCTCTCTCTGTTCTCCCGCGCTCGGTCGATAACCTCATTAAAACACGGGCCGAGCCTGACGCGGTATAAATAACAAAGGGAGACACCACCTCAACGCGGGAACCGGGGAGTAATATATGCACGGGTCGGGGGAGGGGGTTGACCGAAAAGAGTCTCCTGGGGCGAAAAATCGCGAGGTTGAGAGGATTAAAATTTGAAACAAACCAAAGGATTCGTCCTTTGTCGCTGTGCTGCCGAGAGGAGTGTCGGTACCGAAAGTATACTGTACTTCTTATCCGTGAGCTGTGGGTACCAAAAGTCAGAATTCTCGGAGCGATCGAGGGGAATCTCCGAGCAGATCGAGCTTGCGGCTTTTTTCAAAACCGTTGGCTCCCTCCGACTCCCGATTTTACCCAGGGATCTCGACACGCGCGCACACACGCACGCACACATTACGTATACAACAGGATCGCGTTGGCGCGAGCGTAAGAGGAGGAATCCGATTATTATACCCGCAGCACAAACGAGCTTGACGAGACCGGGCTCCATTACCCGGCAGCTGAACTCGTTTTCCCCGAACGACAGCCGGTGCGAGCGAGATTCCAACCACGGCCGCCCCAACTGCTCGCGGATCCCGGCGCGCCATTGTTCCCGAAAGTCGAGATTTTTGCGCTCGCGTCGCCGTGAAAAAGATGACGGGGAATATTACTTCTCCTCTCTGTCTGTCCGCCCATTGGTAATGAATTGCACGGCACCGATGGTAAATTTTGCACGCTGTCGCTCATTCGCTCGCGTCCCGCGGGGCCTGATGGCCCGCGATTAAGGGAAAATACAGCAACGCCGGTTCGCTCTTTTCCTCCGCCCGCAGAGTCGTTGATGAAGCTCGAGGAAGCAGTTTGTACTTCCCATCGGCTGATCAATAGTATAACTCGCTAAAATCGCGACGGCAAAAAAAAAGAAGAACAAAAGACGGGCCCTCGATTTCCACGGTCCGTTGAACTGTACCCCACGCGTGTATTCATTCATATATACATGTATATAATATAAATACGTATTATAGGCACTCTCGAAAGTTGCCCTGGATTTTTCCAACCAAACACCCACCGTTCCGCCGGAAAATTGAAAAAGCCGCGTAATTGAAGCGGCCCGTTGTTCGCCGCATCGCGGTGGGGTACTTCGAAAATTTCCACGCACGGGTCAGACCCCGCGTTACAAATTAACGCCTGAAACTGCGCGCTCCTGTACGCGAATACAATATTTACGAGTTAGGCTGTATTTTATCGGATTTCAGTGTAGCCACGCGGTTCTACTGAAATCCGGGGTACACGGAATACAGCCCTACTCGTCGAGGGAAAAAGCTCACCCTCCCCCCCCCTTCCCCCCCCCCCCGTTAGAATATTCACGGCGACAGAAACGCGATCGTACGATAGACTTGACGCTGCGTGTATAATGTGCTGCAACACGTAAATGCTTATGTATACATATATATATGTATATACTCCGTGCATTGAAATGTTGGACGTTTATAATATATGGAGAGCCATGGAGGGGTGAGCTTACCGGTATCCGAGTATCGGCCGACAGCCAAACCCACTCGTCGCCCTTGAGCGAGGCCGTCTTGGTGTCCTTAGAGCTTCCGTCCTTGCCGTCGCGGGCCTGCAATGAATCGACAATTATGCAAATGTATGTATACACACGTTACGCCCGACACTACCGCGCCGTCACTGCAGGCAGCGGTATATTAAGCGGCGACGCTCCTCGGGACGGGAAAGTATTATACAGGATACCGGATGGGGTTCATCATCCGTACCCGTGCGTCGTCGCTCTCTCCATATGCATGAGGGCTAGGCGCATGTGTAATTAATTAAATAAAACACGAACGCGCGCGGTACTCCCCATGATGTACATGGCATACCTATCCGCTCCACCGCGATCGGCAATGCGCTGAATAATTCTGTGCAACGGCGCACGTATATATATATACCCGTCCGCCGCCTGATGCGTCGTATCTCGGGAGCCGCGGAGTTTGGCATCGGCAAGACACGGCGCGGTTAAAAATCGTGACGGCCCCTCCGCGTATGGTCGACGTTGATGCTGATGCGAGTGTCTCGACACGATCCGTCATACTCGCTCGCGGCCCGTATGAATGCGCGGCGGGAGGCGGATGGTCCTCGTTCCCCTCCGTTCTCTCCCTCGCTCGGATCTCTGCGACAGCTGCTGATGCCGCAGTCCTTCGTTTGAGAATCGTACGACGCGGGTTGGAGGCGCGAGAAATTATGTACAAGAGTGGAGGTCGCAAAAATGTCCATCGAGACACTATTCGAATAGAAATGTTGATTCTTTCCTTGTACGACATCATATATTGCAATCTACAGTGATCGGAAAACAGTTTCTTCCATTCGTCCGCCCATCATCGCGGAAATTTTAACTTTTCACCGCTGATCCCATAAATTGGGTGAGTAGTAAATACGCGAGCCGCCCTCGGGAGCGTTGCCCGCGAGTTCAATTACATTAGCAAGTCGAGGTTCAAAGTTTGCGGAAAACTTGTGAAAGGCGCCGCCTCCGCACTGAGAAACCCAAACAATCAAGGCCGTGCGTGCGGGGGAGCAAAAAGGAGCATTAGCTCCGAGCAGCACCGTTTTTTCGCAAATTTTTGCGGCGCTATACCTTAAGTCTGACACACGAAAAAGCACAGATAAAATAAACTCCGAGAAAATGTTTTTATCGTAATATTTTATTGCATATGCTTTATTGACGAAAGCTATTTTAGTAATTGCGGAGATCCTTGCTTTTGTCGATCAGGTGTACGAATTCTTCGAAGCGACCATTTTCACCAATATTTTTTAATTTCAAACTTTTAGTCGTAATTTTACTTACAACGTCCCTCGTCTGCGAAGCTCGAAGTGGAAACAGTCGAGTGAGGTAAGACGACACTGACTTGATGATTTTCAATTTGAAAAAAAAAAAAAAAAAAAAAAAAAAAAAAAAAAAAAAAAAAATAAAAAAAAAAAAAAAAAAAAAAAAAAAAAAAAAAAAAAAAAAAAAAAAAAAGCGAATAAAAGAAGTCGAACACGCGACCGGCCGCAGGCAACAGTTATCAACACGCGACGCGGAGGCAAGAGCCGCATAGACTGATGCAATGCCTCGACCCCCGCCCTCCACTCCCGGCCCCATTAATTGGCTGCAGGAGGAGCCCGCCGCCAGCCGAACGGAAATTACGGGTAACGCGAGAACTCCGCCGCGCGCACGACCGACGCACCTGCTTTAGCCGGCGGGGAAAATCTCTCGAGACCGCTCGTCTGTCTCGCTCTCGGCGAAAAACCGCGGGGAGGCCCAATTACCGGCTATTACGACGACGAGAACTGGAGCTAGAATCCATACACCGCGCACTTTTGTGCGCCCGGGTGTGTGTACGCACACCAGCGATGCCGGCGCCGAGATTCCATTAGCCGGGTGGGGGGGGGGGGGGGGGGCCCCCACCGTTGGCATGATGCTCTCCAGCGCGCAAACGATCCCCCGCTTTTTTTTCTCCCCGCCTCGCCCGCAGAAGCCTCGAGGAGCTCTCGCCGCGCGATGCTTGCACTGGTAAACCACAGCTGGAAGTAGAAACAGTCGAGCGGGGGTAAGACGAGCCGTCGACGGGCCGAGGCGTTAAATTGGCCTAGTCTGATTGATCGGGGGTCGAATTTCTCGAAGAAAAGAAAAAAAAGACAATGCAACATCGTGTTCACGCTGTTATTTATTGTCTTGCCAATAGTGAGCATGTAGAACGATCCTGATCGATGTTAATCATGTTTCCGTTAAAACGAGAAATCAAGATGGTCCCGATTCATTCGATCACGAATCATTCTCGGAATCATCATTGGATAAACGAGAAAGTACGAGCTACCGTTGCTTCTCAAATGCGATGATACCGCAATTTTTTTTTTTTTAATTTTTCCCAAAAACATTCACGTCAACGATACGCAATAATACATATTATACGGTAAACTGGAGCACGTTATACCCACAACTCGGATAATTAATCGAACGCGTCAATTAAAAAAACACGATTGGCTCGAGCGCGGCGCTCCCGTCGTTGTCAATCCGCTCGGCGCGTAGTATAGTATTATATCCTTTGATCTCTTTCGACTTCTGAAAACGCGCGTGCGATTACTACCCCGTTCCGCAGAGTTGCACCGTATAGGATTACTCGTCAGCGGTAGGCGGGTGCGCGTCGTAAATTTAATTTCGCTCGCCGAACGCAATTAAAAGAGGAAAATTGGAGAAAAATCCGGTCGCCCTTCCTACGCCCGTTGCACTCGATACTCAACCGCAGAACGTACACAATAAGACCCGTCCAAATATCGAGGACATCACCGCGGCAGTTGATTGCGGGAGACGCCTGCAGTATCGTGGGGGAAAAATTAATACTGCTCATCGATTTCCGGAGCAAAAAGGCCGAAGAACGAAACCACGGCCAGGATTTCCGCGCGAGCGGGCGTACGTGTTTCTTCGCGAAAAGACGTCGAGCGCGCGATTATGTGCCACACGGGTGCGGCCGAGAAATTAAAAAACCACTGGCCCCGCATCGGATATGTGCATATTATACGCTACGGGGTCGAACCACCCGGCCACAGAGGAGGAGGGTGGAACGACCCCCGGTCGGCGTTGGGAAGAAAAAGGAAAAAAACAAAGTTCGAAAAATCCGCAATACATCATACCGCGGGCCCCGCGGCCAAATTAATTTCGCGATAAGGCTCGCGGGAATGAATCTCACGCACGCCAGAGCCCGCCGGTATACATATATACGTACAGCTCGGGCGCCCAGGGGAGGGTCGCGCGTATAATGTACGGCCGTAGTTTGCGCGCGTGCATGGATGTATATATATACACGGGCGTTTTATACCCCCCCCCCGCCCCCCACTCGCAGGCTGCGCGAATCTCAGAGCGGCGGATCGTAATCCACACCCTCCCCCGCCCCTCCTTTAATTTCCTACGCGACATCGCGATAAATCCGCGCGGCGCTTTCTCGTCGGCCTTCCCATCGACGCTACGGCGCGAGCTTGCAGCAACAGCAGCAGCAGGTCACCTCGGCAAATGTTTAAGCTGTCCCGGAGCTCTGACGGAGTCTGATTTACGCGCCGGCCGGCGGACGAGCGTCGGATCAGGGA
>JAPYYV010032943.1:353-11637 GCA_030522625.1 Copidosoma aretas | reverse complement strand
GTAAATATATGTATGTATACATTACTTATGGCCGGGACGCAATCCCACCATGGTTGGGGCTGCTGATAAAATTTGGGACGCAACTCCACCATGGCCTGGAATTCCATACCTACTCAGAAGTCAACTCTGGTCGTTTCCATACCAACCATAGTGGTTCCGCCGCCCCTGTAGATGGCCAAGCCTGCAAGTACCTTTCCCGCGAGCGTACTAAAAACTTCCACTATACAAGATCGAAATATAGCGCTGCGTAACGCGGGATATAATTTAATACCCGACCTCTCCAACATAGGTTCTCTCATGTCAGGGGGTCCGGTATTAAATTCCTGCCAGAATCACACTGGCCGGAATTTAATATGCGATCCCTCCAACATGGGTTTTCTCATGTCAGGGGGTCCGGTATTAAATTCCTGCCAGAATCACACTGGCCAGAATTTAGTACACGACTCCTCCAACATGGGTTTTCTCGTTTCAGGAGGTCGGGTACTAAATTCCGGTCAGCGTTACGGTTTTTCTTTGTTAACCCCCAGTGCCAATGCGAAAGCATGCCATAAGAAGCACAGCTTCAAAAAATAGAATAACTTCCGGAATTAAAGTAATTTTTATAATGAATACTTAATAACAACTATAAAAACTAAACATGCTACAATTTTTTTTACAAGCATCTTCACAAGATACATTTTGTATAGGTGTGCATGATCAATACTTAGGTAATGAGATATCTTTAGGCAGTTCTCTAACTGAATATTTGATCAGTACATCTCATCTCATCTTCTTTAAGGTAGTTGGTGCCAATGTTCATATGTATACCTGATCAAATTAACGTTTATTAAATAATTTGCCACATAAATTATTAATACTTCACATAAATTTACACCGAAACAGCATAAAAAACTTATAAATCATATAATTATCAAAATTTGAACAAATGATGTGTAGCAATATGACGAAGTGATCCCCAAATTTTGGGACATTTCTGTTGTAGGTTGATTTTTGGACCAACTACCGTAAAGAGTGTTAAATGTAATTCTTTGAGTCAACTTAGAATGTGTTTTCAAATTTTTTAGAAGTATACTTTAGGTCAAGTATGTATTTAATAAATATGGGTGACGAAAAAAGAAGTACAAACAATAATCATTCGGAAAAAACATTCACAAATGTAGAAAAAAGGTGATGAAAATCAACCGGATATAGTAGCTACCCTCGACAGCAATTTGACCTGAACGTACATTAATTACAGTAAGAATAATATACGAGTGTTTTCTAAAGTTAAACTAGTAGAATGTACTATAAATAAGTCGATATTGACTTAGGATACAAAAAAAGTATTTTGCTTGTTACGTATTTTGTGGAAGGCTTGTTCCGTGCGAGACACGGCGCAAGTCGAGTGCGAGGATTGGAAAGGCAAAATGCGGGTAGAACATTGTACAAGCTAATGCTGTTTCATATATTTATATATTTACACGGCGTTATTTATGCGTATAAAAGTGTCCATGTACTAGTTGAGAGAGGAGCTTCCTTTTCAGCTGCCCGTAGTGAACTGACGGTTTTGAGCAGAACACCAAGCATAGCGTATTGTAAGAAAATAATATTATGGTGAAGCAACATGACGTTAAAAAAAGATAAAGCAAGTTACGCAAAACTAAACAGTGTTTTTAGCATGGGCGTCAGTCTTTGTATTAATTTTCAGTGAAAGTCCATAGTTATTAATAGTAGTTTTCGTCACAAATGTGCATCTATCCAGGGCGGTCCCTGGGCCCGAGGACGCTTGCGAAGCAACGCTCGAGGAACCGTTGGGACCCCCCTGGTCGGATGCACATGAGTGGCGAACGCTGGTTTTTCTACCAAGGGTGTACCTGGGTTGCAAAATTGCCCGAGGTGGGAAAAAGTAAATAAAGCGCGTCAATGAGCAAAACAATGGTGATGTAAGAGGCAAATTTAAATAAAGCAGTTTTTGCAGCAAGAAATATGAGATAAAGGCGGGACTAAGAAAAACACCAAGCAAAAGTTTTCACACACGCAGCGAATGTTCATTCTAAACTAAATACTCTGGTTCGCGGATAACGTTTTACAGATTCGCAGTAAAATGTAACCGATTCAACTTTAGATATTGGATTTATATATATATATATATATACATGAATGAACGTAAGTACCGTATACAGTATAAAACTCAGAGGAAATTTTGACTGCGTACAAATGGTTGATATGGCGTAATAAAAGCACACGTGCTATAAAGTAGTATGCTATACTTGGCCCTTATGTTATACATTTTTCCATTTTCCACAGCTAAAAATGAGTGGCAAAGCCATACTCACAGTAAAACAACAAATTATTTATTAATATAGGCCCTATTTTAAAGTGATCGATAAGTGGATTATAGACATTCGTTAACAGAGAAGTCGATTCGAAAAAAAAGAGGGGTATTTGTAGGTTTTTTTTTTCAAATTTGAATATCGCATATTTAATGATAAACTAATTTTGTTGCTATTTATTTGATTTAAACTTTTCAAAGTCTGTTCCTTCCTTGAAATATTATGCATAAGGTTGACGAAAATGTTTTCAATAATATTTAACGTGTAAAAATTACGGTATACTATTGATTATACAAGCACGTCAAGATATCGTTTGAAATTTTCCTATTTATGTAAACAATAGTACGTAACTTGTTACACGTAAAATATTTTTTTAAATTTCTTTGTTGACCTTATGCAAAATGTATTGAGGAAGTAAAGATTTGAAAAAAAATTCAAATCAAACGAAAAACATAAAAGGTTATGTATTTTTATTGAGTTAGTCCTTATAGTTGACTGGTTGTGTAATATTCAATATTAAAATACAAAATTGGTTTCAACACCTTGAACACCACTTTTTCGTAAAGAATCGACTTCTTTGTTACCAAATGTCAATCAATCCCTTTACCAGTCATTTAGAAATAGAGCCAAACAGATTATAGCCATAAGTTGTTAGCATCCAGCGATATATGTTGCACTGAAAATAGAGTTACATCAGTTCGATAAGTCACTTGTTAGAGAGTATTTTTTAAATTTATTATCTCATTTTAAAATATACAAATTAAAGTTTCAAAAGTTGCACAAATGTAGTATTTGAATTTTTGAGTAAAACTCTTTGATTTCATATGAAGCAATGGGATCCTCGAATGCATAGCCTCCAATGCCCTTTCAATATTGATCGCTAACTCTAATCGGATTCTCTTCCTACGACGTTAGATCACGGAATTAGATTTGACCAAGCCCTGACAACGACAAATTTCGTATTCTTAGTTAGCTAACTCTGATATTGATGGGCTGAGGATTTAACAAATCATCAGATATCCGTCGAGAAATCCTCTTAAAACTGCACCCTTAGTTATCTCCTAGAAAGAGCTATGCAGTGAACAAGAAATCGGATTCTATGATGAAGTAATGAAAACATAAATTTTTGATCACAGAATAAAATTACATAACTCTCCTAAAATTATCCGACTGTATGTTTATATTTGTACGTGCTCATGGGTGTGATCAGTTTGATTTTCGAATCCAGTTCCACAAATTTGATATTAGTAAATGTTCTACATTCTTCAGGCTTCATGATTCGGTACTGTAAATTTTATAAGGTGGCTAGATACTAACGTCTTGCTCGTACTGCGCATTGGGAAGCGTGGCGTCGGCTCTCAAGAGTGCTCTATCGATGCCACACTTTCGGGCCTGCAACAGACCAACGCCACTATCCGTAGATGCTACGCTGCCTTAATGCGTCTCAGAAAGTGCAGCCTTTTTCTCAATAGAGATGTCCGACTCATGTTGATCAAGGCCCTGATTTTCCCATATCTGGACTATTACCCGGGTTTGTTCCTGGACTTATCGCTTGAGCTTAAGACAAAGCTCTGGCGTAGTAAGAACACTGCCTTGCGCCTCGTCACGGGTATCAGAATCTATGACCACATCACCCCTGCCCACAAACTCCACAAAGTGCTTGGCTACGAAAATCACCGAAATTATCTGTGCCTGTGTTTGTTAGCCAGCGTGCTTCGCAGGAGCGAGCCTGGTTATCTGCGTGAGGTAATGGACTTTCACCCTGCTGGAGGTCCGGGGTCACTTAGACGCTCCAATGTTGACCTTATCTTCCCTTACGCGCGCACCGAATGCTATGCGCACTCTTTCATCGTATTTACCTTTGGGCTCTGGAATAATTTGCTTCCTGCTATCAGGGAACTGGCCAGTGGCTCTCTTGCTCAAGCCAAGGCTCGGCTACACAAACACCTGTTAGCTGTGTCAGATGGCCCTTCCATGACGTAATATTGTGCTTTTATTTACTCCATAGTGCTGTGAGAGCTGTATTTATTAGTGCTTGGTATTACATGTTTATTTGACTGCGATATTTACTTTGATTCTTGCATATCTTTTTTAACTCCTTGGACAACTCAGCCAATTCTTTATTGATTCTATTAGCAGGCATCGATTAACTGAATTAACGTGCATTATTATTATCAAGTCTAATTTATCAGCATTTACGTGATACTTATTAATCTTTCATAATTAGTACCTTTCTCGTATTGTTATCAATTTATCTGTTTTCCTGGCTAATTATTATTATTTTTAATTGTTTTTATGTATGCATGTATTTTTTTGAGCTTTTAATTCACGCACTGTAAGCGCCACGATCCATGTATTGTTTTTTATGTATTCAACAGATTGCATCTGTATTGTCGTGTACTACATAGGGCCTCAAGCCCTTAGTACTAAATAAATAACTAACTATAACTACATTTTTCATGCTTTGATTACTTTTTGCGCTGAAAAAGTGTTTTAAATGTTTCGCTTTTTCATTTGAATTTTAAGATTTTCCAGAAACATCTAGTATTTTGTTGATGAACACTTTCTTTTTATTGATTTAATTATACAATCTATGCAGAAAAATAATTTTTTCTATCTAGGGCGTTTTTCGTGGTCTTTTGAAAATTATTACGCTCTCGGTAGGAAAAATAGCGTTCGCACCTGTGCACTGCGGCGCATCCGACCCTAAACGAACTTTAATATAGAAAAGAGAAATCAGCGATCTGTTGGAGGCGAATGTGAAAATAAATACAACTTTGTGTTTTATTTCTATTTTGTAAAAAGGTATATCTATTTTACTAGAAGGTATTGTAGGGACGGAACTATTTTTCTTTTTATTTGTGTATTTTTTTTTTTCAGCCTACGTTTGATGTTTTTATTGATGAAATGTGTAGGGTAATTATTTTGCATCAATAACTTTTTTACTTCGATAATATTTGCCTTATAATATTGTTTGTTGGAAAGTAATACAGCTCGGTCTATTTAATTAAAAACAATATTTCTTTCTAAGCCTGTTGGATGACCTGAAAAATAATTTAATATTCTACCAGAGGAGGTAGATTTTTGGAACCATGATGGATTTTTAGATTTAACCATTATTAGAAAAAACAGACATCTTAAATTTGATTTGTTCCAAAAATCTACCTCCACTGGTAGAATATTAAATTATTTTTTAGTTCATCCAACAGGTTTAAGGTGGCTCATCACCCCTACATAGCACACATTTCGAATATTTTATTATAAATGTTTATTAAAAGTTATGAAAAGTGTTACTTAACCTGACGATAATATAGCTAGTTCTAAATATCATGCGATTTTTTTCATAAAATTTTGTTGTTAAATTTTTCAGATACCGAAGCTTGAAAAAAAATTCAATAAATTACTTTAATCTTTTTCAATTTACATCTGATTCTCAATTTTTCAGGATTATTCTCTTCCTTGATCGAAACCCTTGGGAGTCATTAGGGAGAAAACTGCAAAAGCTTGGATAGGTTTCCCAGGAAATTCAGTAACAAAAAATAAGTGAACAATCAAATTTTCTGGGAAACCTGTCCAAGCTTTTGCTATTTTTTTCCTGATGACTCCCAATGGATTCGTTCAAGAAAGATAATGAGTCAAAAAATTGCAAATTAGATGTAAATTGAAATGGATTTAAGTAATTTATTAAAATTTTTTTCAAGCTTTGGTATCTGAAAAATTTAACGACAAAATTTTATGTGAAAATTCCCATGACATTTAGCACTACCTAGTGTCAGTAGTTAAAAAGCTTGTGATTTAGGTTATGTTGTTATTCAATCAATAATTTATTTAATTAAAATGTTATTAACTCGCTTTCTTCTGGGTTACTGGGTTCAAAAGCTTAGGATTTAGGTTATTTTTTTATTGAATAAATACTTTATTTAATCATTATAGTATTGAACTCGCTGTTCCCCGGGTTACTGTAAATAATTTCATCAATATATTATTAAACTCGCCGTCCCCCAGGTGACTGGGTTAAGAAGCTTGGGTTTTAGGTTATCTTGTTATTCAATAAATAATTTATTTGATCATTATATCATTAAACTTGCTGTCCCCTGAATTATCTATAACTGATTGTCTGGTTCAGTAACACTTCTTATAACTTTTAATAAACATTTATGATAAAATATTTAAAATATGTGCTATATAGGGGAGATGAGCCACCTTAAAAAGAAATATAGTTTTTAATTTAATAGACCAAGCTGTATTTCTTTCCAACAAACAATATCATCAGGTAAATATTACTAAAGTACAAAAGTTACATATGCAAAATGATTACCCAACAGATTTCATCAATAGCAACATCAAACGTAGACTGAAATAACAAAAATACATAAATAAAAATAAAAATTGTTCCACACCCACAATAACTTCTTGAAAAATAGGTATACTATATTCAAAAAATAGTTACGACAAAATATCGACACTAATAAAAAGTTACAATATTTTCACTTATCCTATTATTAATAAAAAACTAAATAAAATTGTAATATTGGGGAAAGATAAGACGGAGAAGTAGGATGAAACCAACGTTGTTTACAAATTCAATTGTAAATATTCAGAATGTCCGGCATCTTACACAGGTGAAACAGAATGGGCTTTGAAAATTCGAACAAATGAGCACAAAAATAATAAAAACACAGAATCATTAGTTCATTCTCACCAACTTAACCATAGTCATACATTTGACTAGGACAACATAAACATTTTAGATAGAGAACCCAATCATCAAAAAAGATCGATCTCGCAGATGCTACATATAAGCATGACAAACATAGTATCAATAGGCAAAAATTAAAGAAGCTTAAACACCTACAGTTTTGGGTACGTTCACTTCACCTATTCGGTTTCTGTTATTTTCCGCTTATCCTTCAAAATGCGCGTATTCATACGGCTCGATCGTCAGTGTACAGCTGTCTATCGACGCGTGAGCACATATAGTTCTTACAATGACTTAAAATACTTATACTATTGTACTTGCGAATTATATAAATTTATATGTTAATACCTGCGATTAACAAGGTAAAAACTGACTTGTTGTCATTTTATTTGCGTTACATACTGTTTGTGCGTTATTACTAAGTGCAATTTTGTTTCTATGTTTTCAGTTTTTAGCCTGATGAGACGGATTGCTGATTCCTGTTTTCCATATTAACCATTGATTATGGAAAGCACTCAGGACTTTCAACTTTCTGAATGAATCTTATAGTTACTTTTTGATACCCGAAAATTTACAAGATAATAAAATCAAAAGCTATAATAATAATTACAACTTACGATTTTATAGAGTATTTTTACTATAAGTCTTTGCAATGGATTGGTAATATTTCAGATGATCACTGAATACATAACAGTTTTGAAATCAGTTGTGTAGCTCATACAACATACATTCAAAACATATTTATATATGAATTACATGTATAATATTATAAAGTGAGGATTATTTTGGATAATCTAGATGTACAACTTCTATTCTTTTCATTACAAACAATTAAAATTATTCTTAAGTTTCTAAAAAATTTAGCAGCAGAATTTACTCCATAGTACAGTAGTAAAAAACTCATTTTTTGTATTCATAATCCATTAAAGAACATTATATGATTTATAAAATAACTTTTAAATTCATGTTGTCAAGCCAAAAATATTCTTTTGTCGAAAGTTTTATAGCATATTTCCGTTGTCCGCCTTGACTAAGACAAATTAAAATTCCCTTTAGGCCCGCCAGCATCGTAATAAATACCTAAATTTTCAGCACTGCATCGTAAAATTTTCTTACCTTTATAAAGACGTACATTCCTGACGACTTTCATTCCGGAGGCTGCTACAGTAGTAAACTAAATGTGATATCTTTAGTAAGTAAATTTAGCGCGTGGTCTCTCAGCATCTTAACTCTGACCAGCACCAATTTTATTCAACACCTAAAATTCTACGCTCATAACTTTGCAGTGAACTTTAAAATTCACCGCACTCCTCTGCAGGAGTACTCTGAATGCATGATTTGCATTGCTTACTTGCTTTTAGCAATGACTCATTTCCTGTTATCCTCTACTTCTCTGCCTAACTAGTTTAACCATGGATGGATAGGTAGATAACAAGTTTTAGAAAAAGTAGGTCTTCTACGAACAGAAATGTACATAACCAGCTGTGAAAATTTTTTGGGTTGTCTATATAGTTAACGACGTTGAGGTTTGTCACAACATAAGTAAATGAATAGATGTATATCTTCCTATATTATATAGTTGTATGGTTTTAGGGTGAGTACTAGCTCCCCCCCGCTCCCCCTCAGCTCTCCCCCAAAATAAGGTGAAATTCGTTTCTTTTTACTGTGAAATATGACCTCAAAACATGTTTTTCCTTTCGTAAAAAATTTTGACAACACTATTACTTTATTATAAGTATACAAATACCTATATGAAAAACCAACTTTTATGATAATTTATTATATTACAATTAATAATAATATATACAATAACGATATTCATAATCGTACACCAAATATTTATTATTATACGTATGAAAGCCGTGAAAAGAATCCTTTACATTGAAAATAAAAGTATTATTTGGATCTCAGGGAGATAGATTTCATATGTATCATTATAGATCTTAAGGAAATTCTGGAATTAGCGATAAGACAACCTTTTTTGCTGACGCATTCAAATACCTACAAGCAAAATACTACTCTTGAACGTTTCAAACCTTCACTCGGCATTATTTATGCTAAGAATTTGCGCTATAGCGCTTAATAGGGTAATTTTTTACAAGAGTATATCCACTAATGAAAAAAAAATGTCTTGGGGAAAATAAAAAACAGAATAGACACAGAAGAAGACAGAATTATGAATAACTGTTTCAAGAATCTACAAATAGATCCGACGATTGATTTTACAAATAAACTTCATAGCTTACAGACTAACACACATATCATCGAAGCGTGGGCAATAGCATTGATCCATCACATTCACAAGGCAGGGAAGAAGAAGAAGTACTTTAAAACTTCAGAGGAGTGGCTTTTCAAATGTTATATACAAGTTTTAATAAATTATAATTGCTAATAATGTAGAAAAATCGGTAGAGAAGTAAAAAGTAATAAAAAAAAGTTATGCTGCTATCAGAGCAAAAGGAATACAAGATAACATTTTATTGTACTAAATAATTTAATTGAAAGCAAACTAGAGGAAGTCATCAATACATTATATGCTGTGTTTGTAGACTTTAAAACAGAATTTGATGACATTGATACAGAAATATTCCGGGTCAAAATAAATTTAAGAGAAATAAGTATAAAAATGACAAAAATGTTGAAAAGAATCTAAAAATATATAAAAAAAAAAAAAACAGTTAATTACGGCCAGGGGCTAACAAATTTATTCAAAACTAGGAAAGGGAAAAAGCAAGGGTTCCTATGAAGCCTGGTACTTTTAAGTTTATTTATCTAAAAAATAAGTGATAAGTGGATCTAAAATAATAAAGGAGGTGTAGCAGTAGGCAAACTCAAAATTAATTTTATCTAATGACGCTGTGTAAGGCCCCTAGTATATTAAAGACAGAAAACATATGCAGAAAGACTTAGATAAATGAAATACAAAAAATATACTGGAAAAATAAAAACAAAAAAAAGGAAATGTTAATTTTCAGAAATCAAGAAGTGTTAAAAACAGATCTGTTTGTATTTAAATTGGATGCATTGGGAGTTTAAAACTAGCACATGGATTGATAAGTGTAGTTCTTAACAAAAAATTTTCCCGGCACAGAAAAATACGACAGGTCGGAAGCAAAGGACACTTAAAGCAGTTGTAGGCTTAAGCAAAAGAGACAAAGTAGAAAGTTTAAAACAAAGTTTATTTTTCATGGATTAGATAATAAAATTCTATTGCACATACGTAGCGGAGATTTGTGTATTAAAGGGGCAACTCCCCGTTCCTCGCCCCTCTGAGCAAAACTCCCAAACCTCCTTAAACCGTCTGATCTTTTAAAACCCTTACTACATTTTATACAATTTTTTTTTTTTTAAATCCTACTTTATGAATTAACATACGTCTATTCAAATGTGTCGACTTTTTAAAACTTTTTTTACATTCAACATATTTACTTAATTTTTCCTTGCTATAATCTTTGAAAAATAAGATTTGTGTGACGTTTAATGTTATACTGTTTATATCTTTAATACATAATTTTATAAATTAAAATTACATTACATATGAGTTGTGGCATACGGTATACATAGCATACCAATACCTACGTGCCCCACCACCTCAGATAGGGACGTATGACCAAGAGAGAGAAGCGGATGTCTTGAGTCGGGTCGGGGAGTAGAGGAGAAAGAGAAGATTCGGGACTCTCGAGACTGGCAGACGTGCCTCCTGAATACCGCGCTACCCTTGGCTCTTCCCTCGGTCACAAAGAATTATAAAAGAGAAGTTAATAGTCCTTACTGTGTACTTATTTCGCGTTCGACCACCCGACCACAAACCCACGTAACAGGAGAATTTTTGGTGTCAAAAGCGGGATCGGTTGAAAAGCGCACACAGCGTAGTACCGCGAGACAAAAAGTCAGAGGAGTAAAGAAAAAAAGGACAACGCAAAGCCAAGTCAGCGAGAGACTTCCAAGACAACGGAGCCAAACAGCACACCAGAGATCGGACTACAATGCCTATCACGAGATGAAAAAGGACAATCTTAAGGAGATCGACATCTAGATCAACAGGAAGTAAAAATGCGGTCCGGTGCAGTCCTATTCGCCATTTGGATAACTACTACATGGTAAGTACATATAAAAACAGAAATCTTAAATATACAGCGTGTATTAAAATAAAGTCCGAAAAACCACACTACCGTATAGTCTTCATCAATACAAGATAAAAAGCTTAGCAAAATTTTTCAATTGGAAGCATAATAACAAAGATATGGTCAATTTATTATTCGTAAAAAGCACC
>JAPYYV010032936.1:0-12785 GCA_030522625.1 Copidosoma aretas | reverse complement strand
CATATGGTTCGACCACGGACGTTCGGCCACAAGCACTCTTTCTTGTTCCTTTGTTTCCATGCCAACCGCGGAAAATATGTTTATCGTTGTTTTTGCTTCTTGTGCTTTTTCGATCGACAAACGAAGGCAGATTACTTTTGTCATTCAACGAGAAAACGTCTTAAAAAATAAAGTGACTTGGTTATAAAACATCATCCCTCTTGTTTCTTTTAAAGCTAATTAAGTTAGAAACAAAGGCTAAGATCATTTTTCCACTTGTGTTTTATAAGAGTTAACTTGAATGTATTCCCATATGTATTTATGTTGCTTCATCAAAATTACGATTAATGTGATCTTTTTTTTTGTTCACTGTTTAAGATGTATTACTTTCTTTGCCCAACGATCAAGCTGCGTATTTACATCTCCTTTTTAACGAAAGTTACCAATAAACGTCATGCCACATCATCCCTCGGGATAACAGTAAACAATTAATTTACTTTACCGCACCCATTGAAAACGCAAAATACGATAAATTTGCATCAATGTTGACAAGAACAAAAAAAAATGCCAAGACCCAGACATTATTAAATATTGCATGCTTCGATGATCCAACACAAACCACACACATGTACCCAACAAAGAAACCCCAGTCCAAGTCGTTCTCCCCCCCAAGTGACATCCAAGAAACCAGACGAAACTCAAACGCAAGCAAGGAACGACAATACACCCGCATCGCAGTGTATATTTTTTTCGATAATCTCCATCGCCGGACAGCAACAGAATGGAGAAGGGAGAAAAATTGGCACAGTAGCGGGCAGCTTCCGGGGAAAGGCGAGTTTAAGCGGCGATTCACCGGCTCTTTCGAGCGCCCCGTCAGCCGCAGAATAAGAAGCAGTAGGGCGGTCAAGGGGGATCCCCCGTGACAGGGACAAGGCTCGCTTCCGTACCCCAAAACAGGAGGGGGAGGGGGGACGCATCCTACGCCGAGCACAAACGCAGCAGTGGCCGGAATATGAGCGGAATTGCCCCGGTCCTGTCGCCGCCGGCGGATCTTTTTTGCCCACGCTCTGCTACCGCCACTGTCGCGGCCGTGTTTTCCCGGGCTCCTCCCCCCCCCCCCCTCCCTTCCTCGTGGCGTTGACCACTGGCAACGGTGGCGGCTTCCTTTGTTGGGACTGGGGACGCTTTTTATCCTCTGCGCTTTCTTGGGCATCAAACTTGCAGGAACAGGATCGTGGACATGAATACATGAGGGGGAAACATCGAATTTCGTGCGAGAGGGTGGGGGATGTCACAAACGTATGTAGATCAGCTCGAGGATCACGCGGGCAGTATTTATTCGAGGGGTGAGGAAAGACACGTCGCGTTGGTTTCGAATGCTCTCTTCCTTTGCCCGATTGTACAGTGTCGCGCTTTGGTTGTAGTACGTTATTAGTCCCTCCCTCCAAGAGTTGCGTAACACTCTATATGCGTGCGCTCGATTGCTCGCTCTGTTCTGCCGATAGACTTTGGTTGCAAGTGGCGTCGCTGTACTCGAGTCGAGACGCCTAGTTCACTTGTACAAGTGTACTTGTGGATGCGAGTGTGCTCGTGCGTACGCTTGCCATTTTGGGCCACCAGCGAGTACAAGTTTCGGTGGAACATCCTAATTTCGAGAATACTGCGAAACAAGAGTGGCACGACTCGAGAAAAGAGGAAACAAAAAGATAGTTGAACGTTTCGCGAGCGCTCGCTGCTGCTGTTATCATTTTCCATGCAAAGTATCAATTTCAGAATTACATTTTCCGAGAACGGAAGCAGGGAGTCGCGGGACCAAGTTTGCGCAACACGCGAACGGGCGCGCGATAACGGCGTTTGCCCTGTGTGTGTATACGGAGCGAGAGAGAGAGAGAACGGGTCGTGATAACGATAACGTGCCCTCGCTTCTGGCGTTGTGTCGTGCGGGGAGAGCTGCTTTCATGATGGTCGGAACAAAAGCACGATGGTGATGAAGGTTTTTCCTTTTTTTTTCCTTTCGGGGAAAATCGATGATGCGGGAGAGGGGTTGGGTTGATTTTTTTATCGTAGCCGGTTCGCGTCGACGTAAGAGGAGAATCGTGCAATTTCGCGTTACGTAAACTTTGAAGTTCCTCGAAGGTGTGCGCATATTCGTTTGTTATTGTGATTGTGTATTGTAATAAAATTGCGCAAATAGAATCGGAATGCCAGAAGGACAAACATTGAACGGAACGATATTTTTGTAATTTAGTCTAGTATTTAAAAAAATGAAAATGGTATGTTATTTTTTTTTTCTGTTAATAATCTCAAAATTTATGGTCTTGGCCTTATAATAATATAATCAATATTGATGTTATCTCAAGTAATCGCCATCAAATACGCCAATAATATCCATTCTTATTCAATCATTCACTTAATTCTCATTACAATGGATAAATCGTTTGAGACACCACATATCAATATCTATGAGGAGTGAAACTCAAGATTTAGTCAGCCATCGCTACTACATTATTCATCTATTCAACAGTGAACGTATAAAAAAATAAGAAGATTTTACAACAAATGTAACACTTGATTTTTTGTAAAAAAAAAAGTAGAGCAAGCAGTAGAGAATTAATGTAGTCGGACGTCACACGAGTCCTCAGAAGTAGTGAATTTGACTGATCGTTGGAAACATTACCCGTCATTATGTGTTATAAGGAGTAAAACTCAAAATTTAGTCAGCCACTTCTAAGTCATCATTGGTCTTAGTCAGTTTTAAGATATTCGATAATGTACAGCAAAAATAATTTTAAAAAAACCTAATCAACAGTATTTAATTTTTACTGTAAGAAAAATTAAAGTAAGTAGTCAAGAATTAGTTTAGTCAGACATCACACGAATCATTAGACGCCATCTCATCCACATATCGTTAAATACATCACAAATAATATTCAAGAAGTAAAACTTAAGATTAGGTCAGCCGCTACTGAGATACAATTTGTCCCGAATAATTTAAAAGATAGTCCAATGGTATATTCTGTAGTTTACAAAAAATAGTATTCAGGATAATTTAGCGTGAATACAAAACTTAGTTCAACTGTAAAAACAGTAATGTAAGTAGTTTGGACCTACTTTAGTCAGACGTTGCGCAAAGTATCAAAAGAAACTAATTCGAAAACATCACCCATTATTATGTTTTAGGAGTACAACTCAGGATTCGGTCAGCCACTGTGTTACTACTTTTCGCGGTTCCTCAAAATAACGTAACATTAAATATCAAATCGAAGTCGCACCAAGCATGCAATACTCAAAACTCACGATGAAAATAAAACATCGCCAAGTTCATTTACACAATGCGTTCAAGTTGAACACCAACTCGGCTTTCCGTTATTTCATCCTAACAAACATAAACGGCAGAAATAAGGAGCTGCCGTAGCCCCCTCACTTTTCATTCGGCGGCTGCTCACATTGTTCTTCACCCTCTGTCCCTTACCACCCCCGTGTATTTGTGTACGCATGCGGCCGTTGAAATTAATTAACTGCGAAGTTAATTAACCTCCCCCCCCCCCGCGAGGCGTCGGAAAAAGGACCCTGCCTCCGTCAATGAGATATTGTAGGGACACATAAAGGAAGGAGAAGGAGGGTGGCGACGAAAAAAAGGAAGCCCGGCCGACCGCCCGCGGCTCCTGCGAGTCTTCCCCGGCTCCCGGGGGGTTTTGAAAGGCCTGGAACGGGGGGGGGGGAGGGGGGGGGAAGGGCCCCCCCCCGGGGAAAAGGGGACCCGGGGGGAACCGGGGGGGGGGGGGGGGGGGGGCAGAATGGAGAGGGTTACTGTGTGCGTGATTTCTGTGTCGGTTGAGCCTTAAACGGCGCCGAAGACGCACGCGCGGCAAATAGTTATTAGCTCGGAATTGAGAGTCTTCTGCTCTGTACTTTAATTACAATTGCGATGACTCGCAGGGAGAAAAGCAAATCGACAGTTGGATACGCTTCCATCGAGCTGGAGTTTTTCCGGACTCAATACGGAATCGAAAGCTTTTTTTCAACTTTCCTGCTTTTACGAAAGTTCTGTTCTAATAATTGATGGTTACTTCAGATTTTTTAGAACCTACTTGAATTCGGGAACTCTTTTTGTAAAAATTATTTAACCGACAATCATAAAATCCTTTACACCCCGTTCAAACGGTTCTAATCGAAAGATACGATGAACGAAAGACCTGTACACGATCAAAGACCTGCTCGGCTTTTGATAAAAAATACGGGCAGCAAAAACCAAAAGAGTATCATCCAGAAGCGTCTTTTTCAAAACCCATCGGCCGTGACAGAGCTGCGAGGAGCAAAAAGGCTCTCCCATCCCCCTTGTCTCGCTCAATGAAAACTCGCACGTAGCTCGACGAGACACGCGAGGGCGTGAGAAGACGTAACTCGCATTACCGGGGAGTTTCCGATCTCGTCGCGCTCGTGGTGAGCCTACAGGCAGCAGCGGCAAGATCCATACACGAGCGTCCTTTTCATGTCCGAGTTTGCACGCAGGGGAAGGATGGGTTTTTGGTGATTCTTTTTTTTTTTTTTTTTTTCGTCTCTCTTAATTTGATGGATATCAAAAAGCAATTTTTCTAATTAATATTCTCCCGTGTGTGCGGAGACCATGTGACCCGAATCGGCTCGTCCTCGGAGCCCGGCGCTTTTGACGATGACGAAATGGCGAAAATTACCCACACGCAGCGGTCGTCGCTCGGCGCAAATGAGGTTGCCCTTTTTCAAAAAACGTCGCCTCAAAGGGGCCCGGGCCGACAACTAATTAGAAGGGCTCTACATTTCATCTCTGGTTCCCCGTACATTTATATCTCGAATATTGCTCCGCGTAAATACGATCGGGCGCTGCATAAAGTGCACCCAGCACTAATCCGCCTAAAGAGCTCGCCACTTACGATCCGGTGCCTTCTTCTTCGACGAGCCAGGGGGGGGGGGGGGGGGGAGAGAACCAAACAACTTCGGGGGGCAAAAAAAAAAAAAACACAAAAAAAGAGAGAGGGAGAGAGAGACGAGCGCCACGAAAGAGGGAGATAAAAAATCGGCCTTTGTGGAAAAACTTTTAAGTCCAAATCGACTTTCCGATTGAGTTCTCAGCTTGTTACTAAAAGAAAGATTGCGCTCCCTCTCCCAGCGGCACTTTCTTTTCGCGAATCTCTGAAGAAAACTGTAGCCAAAGCCTTTCGAGTTTGGAGACTGGGAGGGAAAAGCTTAACAAATTAAATCGCTTGCTCCGAGTTATTTATAGTTCCTTTCGTGGTTTTTTCGCTGTTTCGCATACTATTGAGAAAAACAAATGGCGAGTTATCTCGAATCACCCCAAAGAGTCCCAAACGCGTTATAATAGGTTCACACGCACTGGGGTACAATTATTTGAATTATTTTGTCTCAAAGTGTTGGTAGTGATTGAAAAAAATTTGTTCGAGATCGTTAGAACGAATATTTAACGGGGATCAAGCGCCAATAAACTTATTATAGAGTTTAACGAAGCTTTGCACAGTTAGAGTCCAAGTCCTCTCTACAACTTAATACGTAGATTGTGGTAAAACCAATAATAACTCATTGAACATTCCATTGAAAAAGATTATTCAGTATGGATTTAAAAAATGCCTTCTATTATTATTGTAAAAAGAGCAAACAAAATTTTCTTCCAGCTTCTATTATCGGCACATTAACAAGGACATTCAAACCTACGGCAATTAACAATGATGTTGCTGTAAAATCAAGGTGTCCCCAGCGCTCGATCCTCCTCAAATACTTTTTGCAAAAACTTTGAAACTTTTTCTCCACACTTTCTTTCTCTTTCAATATTTAATGAACTACTTTAGCCGGAAAGCAAAGCCATTTTTCTTCAATACTGTGCTACGCGTAGTAATGAAAAAGAAATCAGCCACCACAAAAAAAATTGGGCCAAAAACCAATCGTGTCCAAGTCCGTGCAGTATATAAGTACACCTAATTTTGCGAAGACCAGATGTATCAGCCGAGTCTATCCAACATCAGTCTCCCGTGGCTTCTTCAGTCTCGCCGCCTGGCTCTTCCCGACTTTTCCGTGCGCACCGGAAACCCAGTTTCTCTTCCCCCTCCTCCTCCTCTCTGACTCCTGAGAACTCATCCTCTGGGCTATCCCCCCGCCAACTATAAACACTATACACGTGTACCCGTTAGTGTGTCTATAGGTTAGAGCAAGAAAAGCTGGGGGTGGAGAGAGAGAGAGGGGAAGTTGAAGCCACAAGCGCCGACCTCAAAGGCTCGTCTGTCGCCGTGGCGCTTTCACTTTAATTAATGCGAGCCCCCCCCCCCCCCCCCCTTTTATTTTGTCGGCCCCCCCCCCCCCCCCCCCGCGTTTTGCCCACACACACACGTACGCGCGCGCATGCTCTTGGAACGGCTGACGCGAGGAAGACGCTCTTCCCCGGCTGTGAGCGACTTTAATTAGACGCACGTGATTCTCGCGGTCGGCTGATTATTTATGCCCCGATAAATTGATTCCTCCAGCCGTATGCTGCAGCGGGAAGCTGGTGTGCGTGTGTGTGTGGGTCCGTCCGAGGGGGAGATTTATGGGAACGTCGCGGGGCGTCCGTCCGAGTGATGCATGCGGTGGGCTTGATCTTTTTTCTTTGTTTTGCGCGCCTCTTGCGCGTTTTTTGACGAAAATGGAAAGGTTGAGCAGAATCGGTGGGGTTTCGATGTTGAATGGCGTTCTTGTTTTTAGAAATTTTGTTGGATATTATTGATGTACGTGCGGAACAATATACGTGTACATTATGATAAATATTTTTTCAGACAATTCAGTATACGACAGTTTCATGTGAGCCAACATACATGGGTCATTTCACAAATAAAAGGTATATTTTTGTGTGTGAAATAAGATTATCAAAATGTGGTGTTTAGAATTTTTTATTTTTTTTTCTACGTTATGTGAGGTCCAAAGAGGTTGAAAAACTTGAAAAAGACAATGCCATAACGGTATTTTTTTACGATTCTGAAGCCCCAAATAGGAATTTATCAACGGTTTGGTACATATGCACACGGGAAGCTTTCGTACACTATAGTCACATAATTAATAATCTAAAATACCTCCGAGATCAGGGGCATTACGGCGATGACCACTTATTTTAGTCAGCAAAACTGATCCTTATATTCACGATAACACTACGAGTATCCGCATTCGAATTTCTAGTTGAAAAAAATTGGTCAATATGCTTGTTTAATTTTCTATATAAAATGATCAAATCCAAATTTCAAAGAATGGACCACTTGGTCCTACTAAATCATTTGTCTCGTTCAATCCAAAAGTGTCGAAAGTAGGCTTCACGATTAGAACGCCTTGTACACTTTTGAACATTTTTTTTTATCGTCCTAAACTACTAAGTAGTATGCTAAATGATTCAGATTTTTGGAAAATATAAATTAAAAATTAACGATTAGGCAGTATGAGCTGCTACAAATAAAATGTTGAAATGCTTTGCATTACGGTAATGACCCATGTATGTTATTAAAAACTACTCTAAATAAATTTCGTGTGGTGGCAATGATGTTACATTGGTTGTCAATTATTCGTCAATATTTATTAATTTATTCATGTGTATATTATACAATAAAATAACTAAACATGAAGTCATTATTATGATACAACTTATTATCATATTACATTATACGCGTGTACGTTATTAAAAATTACTCCATTCGGGTTTCAAGTGTAAGATAAGTCTACTCACGAACCATAATCTCCTTATTTCTTACTGTGTTGTTGATCGCTTACTGCTCAGTATAATACGTGATGACTCGACGAATGACTAAACCACACTGTGAGCTTAATCAGCTGAGTGAGTCACTAGTCAGTGACCTAGCTGAGGTGCACACTCTATACTGCGCAATGAGCTGTGCAGATCACCTGATGCTTTGTTAACAGTGTGATCTAGTCATTCGTCGAGTAAAGAAGTATTATACTGAGCTGTGAGCGATCAACAACGGAGTAAGACATGTTTCGTGAGTACACTTCTCTTACACTTGAAACTTTAATAGTAGTTTTTAATAACGTATACGTACATAATGTAATTATATAATTTAATAAGTAATACAAGTAGAACAATAATAATGTATACATAGTAAACTCAATAATTGTACTAGATAATACATAAATGAGTCATTTCACGAAAAACGAGATAGTTATGTGCGTCAAATAGGATTATCAAAGTTTTGTGTTTGGAATTTTTTGTATTATTTTTTCTACGTTATCTGAGGTCCAATCTAGCTGAAAACTTTTGGGCCCGGATCTATTGTCGTTTTTAGAAATCTAATAAAAAAATTCAAAAAATCCTCGAAAAATGCCTTTTTCTACGGATTACATATAAAGATTAGTACATCAAATTAAGAGCATATAAATAAAACCATGGCTATTTATGACAGTACAAATGATTTCTTAATAAATATAGTTACAACAAGAGAAGCTTGAAAACACGTAAATAAAGTAATCACGAATACATTACAAATGCAGCAAAAGACGTAATAAACTCAAAGATAATAGGACAATGGAAAAAGTAACGGATTAAAAGTACAGCGTTGAAGACGCGAGTATCAAAAACAGATATTGATAACTCAACTTTATCCGGAAACAGATACGGGGATGCAAACTGAAAGGCATACACACAAAGCGATGACAACGAGACAGAGATGATATGCACAAAGACACTGAAAAAGGAGAAACAGCACAGAGATAGAGAACGTGGATCGTAGAGACAAAATAAAAAGGCAGAGTCAAAGAAATATAAAATACACAGAGGAGGTTGCATAAGCGGATTAAAATTGAAAAACAATCATACGACCATAAAAACATGTGGGCGCAAGACAGTGAAGACAGAGGCTTTTGTAAACCTCAGTAAAATTACAAAAACTCAACGTTAGAAATTTCAGCGTGCGTCGACGGTACCAGTTCAAGTTTCCGTTCGAAAAAGTCCCTCATCCACAATAGGTGCCATAGCTCACAGACTCCCTTCTCCGCAGTTTCACGATAGTTTTCCCCGGACTGGCAACCTACTTTCATCGGTGGCATCGTTCCAACGAGAATCCGCGGCAAGAACCGTACAGGCCGCTGAAAAATCGAAACGGGCCCCGTATTCCCACGCAGCTCATTTCCACCATCGCCCCGAGGCGTGCGCCAACCACGCGGTCTCCAAACACGCGTCGGTTTTTCAAAATGCCTCCCCAGGGGGGGGGGGGGAGCCGAAACCCCCCCTTTCGGGGATCACAATCACGGCTCGACAACGCGAGCGCGCGCGGAAACGTGTATGCACGTACGAGAGGGGAGGGGGAGAGAGATGGATATTCCGCAGCTCCTCACCCGCGGGGGTTTTCGGCACGTGGTCAACGCGGATGGGCGTTGGGTGGGGGTCGTTTTAATTTTCGTCACGCGCCTCTTCGGGGATTTTCCCGGGGCTCTTGTCCCGGCTTATTTTTCCCGGGGACGGGAGGAAGACGACTTGGCTCCCGGATATCCGAGGGGCCGGATTGACTGCTGCTGCTGGCCGGGGACGGGGCTGATGAGTTTGAGTTGCCCGGGCGTGTTGGACTTGCGACGAGTTCGCGATCGCCGGGCGGGCGCGCGATTGTCGAGGATTATACAAATACAGCCATAATTCGGAGACCGGAGCAAAGAGGCCGCCGTCGCTCCCGAGCTGGATGGCAAGAGGCGTGTTCTCGCTCGGTGTGTGACTTTACGAGAGCTCGTCCTGCTGCTGCTGCTGCTGCTGTGTTATTCTTTGGGTGTAATAACATGGTTTGTCGATGAAAAAAGAGGTGGGGGGAGGGCGAACAGTGAGTTTCGACGGAGCGGAGGATCCAGCAGCTGACGGGAAAGGGACTTTGGCTGCGGAGCTAAATCGCGGATCGGGCGGGAATACGGGACGAAAAGTTTTATCGAAGAGCAATTAGTTTCGAGGGGGGCGAGCGTGCTTCAGCGTAGAACGGGAAAAGGATCAGAGAGAAGTTGCCCCGCGCCGAACTTCGCGGCTCGAAGATTTCCGGCTCGATTTTTTGAGCAGAGAGGTATAAAGGTTTCGAGTGCCTTGAATTAAATATAAAACGGAGTTCGAAAGCTGGGTGAAATCGAATCCCAGAACGATACATCTCGGGCAACAAAAAACAATCTCCATTCGACGATGCGGGACAAAATAATTACGATCGCTAGAGGCTCGTGTCGCGATGCAAATCCAGAAAGAGCCCGAACCTCGCATCCGACCCCCCCCGACACACACCCTCTGTTATTTCCTCCATCCCCTTAGTCATGACTCCCGCTCTCTATCCACCCCCCAACCCTTTCTCTCTGGATTTTCTTACTCGCCCTCCTCCCTCCAGGCGCCCGTGTGCGTGGCTCAGCCATAAAACTTCATAAGCCCGCGCGGGGAGCTCTCTCGGGGGTGCAAAAAAGGCCAAGATAAAGGAAGAGCGGCCCGGAGTCCGCGGTCGGCCGCTGCAGAGTGGTTCCGACCCCCCCCCCCCCAAGCGTCCCGCGGCGGATAATATTTTTTAACCGAGTTGGCGCGGCCGGGGCTGCTGCAATTTCATCAGGGAACGATGATTTTTTTTCCCCTCCCTCCCCCCCTTCCGCGCGTCTTTCAGCGCTACGCTCGCGATAGTGGAGCGGAGGGGCTGATGAAAAACCACGGCCGAGAGGGGGGACGATGGGTGGACCGAACGGCGGTCTCGGTGGCTCGCTGTTGACGAGGGTGTGTTTCCGGGTGGACCTGCTTGGTTTGTTGGATTGTTGAAGCTGAGTGTACGCATGACGGTTCGTCCTTGATTTTGGGTAATGAGGATGACACGCCGGATCTTCGGACGAAGAACTCTGGACTCTTTCCAGGCCATGAGATCGCGACTTTTTGAAGACTTTGAACGTAATTCAGATTTTCTTTCAATCTACAGTATTCTTTGTGAATATTTCAAATCGTAGGAATAATCATGACGCGTTCAAGGTTCTTTTAAAGCTTTTAAACTATTTCACACGTACGAACGTAATTTCTACCGGAAACTGTAGGGCATGGTTCTCCTCCGGGTCGTCGACATTTCGTGTTAACCGATCGACACGAAATATCATCTATTTTTCCTTTACTTTACAGCCATATTGCGGTACCGAGCCCGTTTGGCCCTGCATTACTGTGCTACTATGAATATGCACGTCATTGGTCCAACGAAAGCGCGCCTCGGACTTATTTGCGACTCGATCGCTCGCACCGCGATGGGGGCCTCGTCGCGCGTCAAATATCCATCCGAAACCGATACACGTATCAATAGAGGATCGATCAAGCGCGGGGCACCGAGACAGCTCGCCGGCGCGAAATAAAAGCACACGCGCGCGCGAGAACAGCACCACGAAAAAGCCGCGCGCCGGCGGGCGCGGCCGCGCGGGAGGGGGGGGGGGGGGGGGGGGGGGGGAGAAATCAGGAGCTTTTTATCTCGAGCCTGCGGGGACGAAGGAGCCCCCCCGCGCACTCGTTGCTCGGACGACTTACTCGCGCCGCTGAGTTTGCCACTCGACCGGACGCACCCCCTCCCCCTCTGGAACAGCGAGAAGGCGGTTTCTCGATAAAACTTTCCGCTCGAGCGAGCTTCGCTGCCGCTGCTGTCGCCCCCCCCCCCCCCCATCCTCTTTCAAGTTGGGGCAGCTACTCGCGCCGACCGCACGGAGTAGGGCGCGGATCGAGTTGTTGCTGCTGCTGTTGTGTGTGCATACATGCGCGCTCTATGGGTTTGAGGGACGGGGGGGGGGGGGATATGGACGCGGCTTTTGTCAAGAGACGTCGTAGTCGTCGGGGGCACCGCACTCGGTTGTTTGACTTTGTTTGTACCTTAAGGGCTTGTCCCCGGTGCAGCTGGCTCGGGGTATACACACCGGCTTGCTCGAACCATGTCTCTCTCTCTCTCTCTCTCTCTCTCTCTCTCTGTCTTTTCGATGCTGCGTGGGTTATTTTTGGAGCGAATTTTTCTCAGCTTCGTGTCTGCAGCGGAAAGTTTTTACGCTTCTGCCGTTCATTGTTTTGCATTCGTGCCGTGGATGACTTTTTGCTGGTAGCAACTGACGGTTTCCGAAGCGTAAGATAATAGATATTCCATCAGAGTAAATGCGAGTTGCTGGATGAAAGGTGGATTAGCTTCGTTTTACAAAAAAACCGCTGGAACACGGTCATTCGCTCTGTAGACTTTTACCAAATGAACGAAATACATGCTTTTTTTCTTTGTCCAACAGGCTTTTTTAAACATGGAGAATTATTCTTGCGCAGCAGCGAGTAGGCTTTCCACTCGATGTAACGAGATACTCGTTTCATCCCTCTTCGAGTAACTTTTCCATCATCACGAGTGCAAAGTTTTTCACAGCAGTTCCGAGATCGTTGATACGAGTTCGCGAGGAACTATCGAACGACCCTATGGTTATAAATATCAAGTCAATTACGTAAAAACGGAAAGCTCACCCGTGACAAGAATAAAGCGAGATAGAAAAAAGGAGAAAACAAACCCAAACACTTCGGCGCAGAGCGCACGGTGTTTCCCCCCATCTCTTATTCATTAAACGCTCCCGACGGGCCGCGCGTAGTAATAGAGAGCCGCGCGAAAAGGAGCACAGTAGTCACAAAGCTAAGCTCTCCCCGGAAGCAGCGAGCACCCGCGCGCATTTCCAGCCGACGCCCGCGCGCCCGTTCATCCCGCTTACTTTTTCCTTTGACTGCAAAACCAGCACGCGAGGCTCCCCACCGTCTCCCTAATCGCCCGATAAACCCCCCCCCCCCCCCCCCCCCCCCC
>JAPYYV010032932.1:0-12349 GCA_030522625.1 Copidosoma aretas | reverse complement strand
AAAAAAAAAAAAAAAAAAAAAAAAAAAAAAAAAAAAAAAAAAAAAAAAAAAAAAAAAAAAAAAAAAAAAAAAAAAAAAAAAAAAAAAAAAAAAAACGGTCTGACAGAGAATTGAACACAGATCAGTCAGATTCTCCGCGCGGACAAAAGGTGTAGACCATGACGCTATCGACACCTTGGTCAAAGCTTAGTTATATGATGTATTTGAGTTGTGAGAAGTGGGCGGGGCTTGAGCTAGAGTACAGGCGGGGAGACTCTCCCACTTCTGTCGGTCAGAAAGAGAAAGAGAGTATAACTACTCTGCGCATGTGCGAGAAGTCTTGGTTGTTAGAAACACTGCCCCACACCGTGGTCGGATAGTATGGCTATTTCTGTTATTCCAGTGTATTAAAGTTTAATCAATATACAATCAATGCATTCTATGGATTTGCTATTTTTAATGATTGATGCATGCAGTTAAGTATAATATTTGCCTTATCCCTCCAGTCCTTTGTTAGTAATTAGATAATTTCACACATGTCATGTTTTGCTGTCTAGTGAACAACGAGCAAAGCATGACGTGTCATAGTAGAAAAAATGTTTGAACTTTATGGAATATTATTTGTAATGTTTTTGAGATGTTTCATTTTTTTATTAAAATTATTTTAATTATGTTCTGTTATTTTGTTTTATACAATGAGTATATAATTGATATGTTCATTTCTTAAATATTACTAAATAAATCATCATAAAACAATCATTTATAATTTAATAAATCAAAACGCACTCATATGACTCTTGTTACAAATTTTACCCATCTTTTATTAAACGAAAAAGCTTATGAAAGGTATAGGCTTTTATTTTACGTTGACATCTGCTTATGTATGTAAGTGTCTCGTTTTTAAGTTAATTTTTACCACCGAAATCAGATAATTACTCGATAACTATAGCTAATGAATAAATCTCATTGTTTAAGTACGTTAAAATGTTTTCACTTTCTTTGGTCTAAATTTTATCAAAATATATATCTTTTCCTAGGTAATTTTGAGTTTCATGGGTTTTACTGTGAGAAAATTCGTTAGAATTTACCTCCGTTTTCATTTAATTATTAGGCCATTAATCATTTCCAAAGTTAGTACGAAATTTTCAACGGTATATAATTGATGCGCTGCTTGCTCCTCATTCCTCATCTCCTCAATCTCCTCATTTCCACTCGCGCTGCTTCAGCGTTCTCAAAAGGGACACCCACCCAGTTGTAACTGTATGCTAAAGTGCTATATATAGGTATACTTTAGCACACAGTTACAACTGGGTGGGTCACCGTGGGTGTCCCTTTTGAGTATTTCTGTGCTGCTTGCCCCTCCGGAATAAAAGGAGACAGCACGATGTTAGAAAGAGATTAACTCTCCAGAGGTCTACCCCTACTCGTGAGATGTTGGCTACACGGTTTTCAATGGACTGCGCACTGCTGGGGCCGTAATGTGTATTTTTTTTTCTTCAAAATTTGTATCATTTAAACTAATTTCTATCTTAAAAGCATCTTATGGCTATATGTGTAGTGTAGTGAAATGAGCTATATGGCCAAAACCGCAAAACCCAGTAACTTAAATTCCAGGATTTGTAATCCAGTAACCCGGGGGACAGCAAGTCAATAATATGATAAATAATCACATTATTAAATAACAACCTAATCTAAATCCCAAGCATTTCAACCTAGTAACCCGATGAACAACTAGTTAATAATATAATAAGTAAAGAAATTATTATACAAATAGCAAGATAACCTTAATCCCAAGCTTTCGAACCAAGTAAACCGGGGGACAGTGAGTTGATAATATAATAAGTAAATAAATTGTTATAAAAATAACAAGATAACCTTAATCCCAAGCAATTGAGCTTTTATGTTAAACAATATAAGATGTGGATAAATTTTAATAAAAATATCAACATAATCTAAATCCCAAGCTTTTTAACCCAGTGACCAGAGGGACGGTGCGCTAATAAGATAACAATTAGATACATTATTGATTACAACAACATAACCTAAATCCCAAGCATCTAACCCAGTAACCTGTAGGACAGCGAGTTGATAGTAGTTAACTTAAGGTAGTTAACGATCGTACAATCCCGAATTGAAGTAATGATGAGATCATTATAAAACTTATTAAGCAGCATACAGCTAAATAATATTTTATAAGTAGTCTGTTACATTTTTTTGATGCTATGGTTCCTAGGAAGCAAAAAATCAATGTTTTAATTTAGGTCACTTTTTTAAATTTTGATTTGTTATGGAGAAATTTTTTTTTTCCGTGCTTTAATAACATACTTTATACGAAATAATGATGAACTCTGTACGATATACTTTTACGTGTGTATCTAAAATTTTAAATAATCCTGTATAAGTTCACAAAACAGGTCAAGGGAGCTCAAGATATAATAAATAAATGGAAAAACATCGAGAAAACAGAAAAAGGTTATGTTTTGACACAAGTGCCAGAAGGGCAGGCGACAAAAGAAGTTGTTCAATCCGCTAGATTGACTGTATCGTGAAATACAACGACACAAAACAAAATATTAAAATAGCGACGTTGCCTACATCACTAGCTTCTTTGATTCAATATTTATATAATAGGTACTTGCTGTCTCTACGGTTACTGGGTTAAAAAGCTTGGGATTAAGATTATCTTGTTATTGTTATAATTTATTCACTTACTGTATTATTTGCTTGCTGTCCCATGGGTTACTGGGTTGAAAAGCTTCGGATTAAGGTTATCTTATTATTTTTATAATGTTTCGTTAACTTATTATATTATGAACTTGCTGCCCCCTGGGCTACTTGGTTAAAAGGCTTGGGATTAAGGTTATCTGCTATCAAATTTTGTACAATAATTCATTTACTTATTATATTATTAACTAGCTGTTCACCGGGTTACTAGGTTAAAATGCTTGGGGTTTAGATTAGGTTGTTATTTAATAATTTAATTATTTATTATATTATTGACTAGCTATCCTCCGGGTTACTGGGTTAATTAGCTTAGGATCTAGGTGATCGTGTTATTCTAATATTAATTTATTCAAATATGATATGAATAACTCACTGTCCCCCCGGGTTACTTGATTACAAATCTTGGAATTCAGGTTACTGGGATTCTGCGGTTTTGGCCATATAGCTTATTTCGCTACACTACACGTATAGTGTAGTAAAGTGTAGTGTACTATACTTTTGCTTGGTGTAAGACCATCTCTGCCTGGTAGGCTGCAAGAGCCTGCAAGTGGCAACGATATTACGGGTACGTTTTTTTAAGTAGTCGGTCGGTCGACTACTTAAAAAAAACGTACCCAATGATACGTGAAGCAAGAGAGAAGGCTGCCAGAGTGCCAGTGAGTTCATGATGTAAGTAGAAGAGGTGTTTAATTCAGGGATGGGTCGCTATCACAGTCGCTATCACATATACACCTATCACATATGTGACACATGTGTAATACATATGTGATACATGTGATACACCTAGCAGTGTTCTAATGAGCGATGGAATTCAAGAGCGCGAAATTTGAATTGGCTAATGGGTAAAACCGCAAAAACCTAGTAGCCTAAATCCCTAGATTTTTAACCCAATAACCCGGGGGACATCGAGTCAATGATACAATATTTTAACAAACTATTGATTAAATAACAACATAACCTTAATCCCAAGATTTTCAACCCAGAAACCCGGGGGACAGCGAATTATTATTAAAATGAATAAGTAAATTATTTAATAAATGAAAACATTACCTAAATCCTAAGCTTTTTAACCTTGTAAACCGAGGGACATCGAGTCAACGATATAATAATTCGATGAATTATTGATCAAATAACGAGATAACTTCAATCCCAAGCTTTTTAACCCAGTAATCCGGGGGATAGCAAGTCAATGACATAATAATTCCATAAATTATTATAAATATAACAACATAACCTAAATCCCAAGCTTTTTAACCTAGTAATCCGGAAAACAGCGAGTCAATGATATAATAATTGAATGAATAATTGATTAAATAATAAGATAACCTCAATCCTAAGCTTCTTAACCTAGTATCCCAAGGGCAAGTGAGATGCAAATCCGAGTTTCACGACTCAAAATTGATATGAATAATCACTGGGGCGCGATCAAATGCAAGTAAAAATCAATTAGTTTGTGTTAACACGTCTACTTTTCAACTCTGATTCGTCTGTGTACCTTACTGGTATCGTCAAACTGAGGGAAACACGCAACCCAGTGGACGTATCCTCTTTTATTGCGAACAGCTTTGTTCCCGATTAAAATTATCCCCTTTTGCAATCTTCGATATCGCGCAAAATAGGTTGACTTAGCTCATGGGACGTTTTTTACAAGTATAGGACTGACTTAGGATGCGAAATCCACCGCTAACTAGATTTTTTCAAAAAATGGACTCAACCTCTTTTTCCTGGATACCAGAAATGTTAATAAAGTGTTGGTGTAGAATAATTTGCTGCGAAGAAAATTTGAGATGATTAATGCATTGTTTATAATACCAGGATAACAAGTAGTAAGCAGGAATTCATATGGTTCCATTGCTTATCATTTGAATGATGCACTTATAATCAATTGAGCCAAGCAAATAAGTGCCCAGAATTGACCGTTTGTAGTGCTAATCTCATAAATAATATTGTTGATTAAGACGCGGGGAAAGTGTGCGCTTTGGGTCCTCTGGTATTAGTTTTTATGTTATTGATAAGATTGGTATTTATTAAAACGCGACAAAAGTGAGCTTTCTGGGTTACCAGGTATTAGTTCTTATATTATTGATAATAATTATATTAATTCAAACGTAAGAAAATTGAGCGCTCTAAGTAAACTGGTTATAGTTCATATGTTATTAACAGTAACCTAAATAATTAGAACGCAAGAAAATTGAGAGCTCTGGGTTAACTGGTTATAGTTTTTATGTAATTAAAAATAATGTCATTAATTCAAACGCAATAAGGATAGTCAGCGCTCTGGGTCATCTGGTATTAGTTCTTGTATTATTATTGATGATGTCATTCATTAAAATGCTAGAAAAGTCAGCGCTCTGGGTCACCTGGTATTAGTCCTTATGTTATTGATAAGAATTTTATTAATCAAAATGCGACAAAAGTGAACTTTCTGGGTTACCTGGTATTAGTTCTTGTATTATTAATAATAATTATAATAATTCAAACGTAAGAAAATTGAGCGCTCTGGGTTAACAGGTTATAGTTCTTATGTTATTAATAATAATGTCATTAATTGAAACGCGACGAAAGTCAGCGCTCTGAGTCACCTGGTATTTGTTTTTATTTTGTTTATAATAGTGGTATTCATTAAGTATTTTGTGTATTATTAAACATTGAAACGTATATTTGAATAGATTGCCAAAAATGGCTGACAAATTCTATAGCATGGCAATCTACTTTATCGATCCATGATACTCTGTTGTCGATCGATCGACGGATCTCACTGTACCATGAAAAAACCGACAGTACCGACAGAATCAAGATTGCTGTTTTGGTCTGCGGCAAATATCACTAGGGCACTACAGATAAAGAGATTAAGTGGACGCTTTATTTCTTATAAAAGTTTGTTGGCTGCAAAAGTTAGAGTGGATTTTTGAATGGAAGTTACACTGGAATTCCACGTAATTTCTACCTGGACCGTAGAATTTCACTTCACATTACTTCCAAAAATACGTTAACGTAATTGAGATATCTAAACGAAGGGATTAAAATATCAATAAAAAAAACTGTAATTGGTTTTTCTGTAAGTTCAAAGATATTGTTTTTTGATCGTTCAACTTACCGAGATATCTAATGGAAATCTTTTAGTTAACTGCATGCTGACTGGGCGAAGTGTTCCTTAATTTTCTACGTAGAATATGACGCGACAAAACTCACCACAGCAAGAGTCCTTATGGATTTTCGCATTGTATTTACACGTGAAAATCAGCGAGGAATTCACATGGATACATTAATTGGGTGTTAAATTTTTGTTCGTTTTCCACGTGTAATATCAGGTCAAAGAAATTGCCCGTTGTAAACTAGAAGTTGATTTTTGTTTAGTTGGAACTCCACGTTGATTTACGGAGAATCATATGTGAAGATTCAGAGTAGAATTTTCGAAGATTACCAACAAGCGATTTTACGAGGACAAATATCTTCATTTCAATAGTCTGAGTAGATTTTTGCTTAAAATTTCCAAATAGGAATCAGCTTAGATTATACGTGAACTGCGAAACTCAACGTAGAAATACTAAAGGTAGAAAGCTCTTTCAATGTCCCTGTATATTCGAGGTAGACTTTTCTTTAATTGTTTATGTGTAATTCTAGGTCAAGCGAATTCCCTGATCCTAATTCTTAGTTGATTTTTTCACAGAATCGCTATGTAGGAATTCGGGTTGTTTTCACGTAGACCATAGAATTGTACGTGAAAAATCTACTTAGCGTCAGTTTCTAGTCCATTCTGTTCGTTAGAAATCACATAAAAAATCTACGAGATATTTACCTTTCGTGAATTTTCTCACGTTAAATCTCACGTGAAAATCTGACGCAAAAATCTGCTTCGACCTTGGCAATGAGGATATTCGCCAACGTAGAAGTTTACGTCGTTATTTCATGAGAACTTTATACTCAGACATTTTTTCCATGTGTAGTTTTACGGTGTACGTGAAACCAACTCTGATTTCGACGTACGGATTCCCTGCGAAAATCCATTAGAACTCTAACATGATTTTCGAAAACTCTATTTTGTGTAAGTTACGTGAAGTGAAATTCTACGGTTCATGTAGAATTCGCGTGGAATTCAAGGGTAATTTCCATTAAAAATTCACTCTAACTTTTGCATTCAACAAACTTTCATAACAAATGAAACGTCCACTTAATCTCTTTGGGTCTAGGAATATTACTTTTTATAATATTAATAAAAAAAAAAAAACCATTAAACAATGCCCATACGTTCTATCGTTCAGTTGATTAGTTGTGTTTGACAGCATTACACAAAAAAAATAAATTAACGCAGCCGTTACGTTCTTATTTACTAATTTATTGTTAGCAGCGAGAAGTAAGCACATGTTGCTTCAACGATTTGACTTGTAAGTTTATAAATAATCGGCAGATTAAAAGATAAGCAAGGTAAATCAGCCCTTTTTGTAATTTGGTTTTTTCTTTTAAATTCTAATAATTAATTAGCCTAGTACTTAAGTACATAATCAAGTTGTGCTAGCTCTAAGAGGGATTTTGTATTTTTTTTTTGAAATACGACAAATCGTGTTGGTAACAAATATGCGATTAAAGTAACATGACCCTGTGTTATTAACTTTATCTTTTTAAGTTGAAATAGAAAGCCTCAAATAAAAACCAATATACAAGGAATGTCATGGCTTTATGTCAGGTACTTTTGTATTTTAATCATTAATAATTTTCTAATTAAATAATCAAAGGTTATGATGCTTCACGTAATTATTTTAAGTATGTATGTATTCAAAAAGTGCGATAGATCATTGAAATATAGATTATTTGTTATGGATTATTGATTCAACAATTAACAAGTGCGCTAGATCATTCGATTATGGAGTATTTTTTATAGATAATTTATGTATTTTTTTATCAACAAGCAGGCTGGTTGATGAAGTGATTATTTATTATAGATAATTAATTTGTTCATCCATCAACGAGCGCTTGGGTTATGAGGATATAGATTATTTATTATTAATAACTTATCTCCTCATTTGTCATTTAACAAAGGCCCTGGGTTATTAGATTATGGATTATCATTAGATTATTTATTTATTTATTATGAAATAAGCACGCTTGGTCATTAGGTTATAGATTATTTGTTATAAATAATTCATTCATCTATTAATCAACAAACGCGCTGGGTTATGAGATTATTGATTATTTATCATTAATAATTTATTTACTTACTTATCAGTCAACAAGCGCCCTGGGTTATTAGGTTACATGGATAATTTATTTATTTAATATGTAATAAGCGCGCTCAGTCATTAGATTATAGATTATTTGTTATAAATAATTTATTTATTCATAAATCAACAAGCGCGCTGGGTCGTTATGTTATCGAATCTTGTTATTTATTCATCAACAGTGGCGCTGGATTATTAGGTTATCGATAATTTATTTATTCATCAATAAGCGCGCTGGGTCATTAGGTTATAGATAGATTATTTACTGTAGATAATTAATTTGTTTATCCATCAACAAGCGCGCTAGGACATTAGGCTATTGGTTATTTGTTATGAAATATTTGTGGCAATTGCATTATAAGATTGTAAGGCCTTTGTAGACTGACCCTTGCAGAACACTTAATCAGTTTATCATCATACGCTTCTCATCTATGTATTCTTTCTTTAGAGATAGATTGTAGCGTAAAACGGCTGCGAAGCAAACATATCTACTTAAGGCCAATTAGATGTATAAAACGATTCAATCAAATTTATGTAGATATAATTAGCAACCCTGTGCACAGGTAGTATGGTTTCCGTAATCTTAGTGCATAATAGAGCCGATTGCTTGAACTTATCGACTACAGCAATGACTGAAACTTATATAGCGACAATGGAGTTGTCCTATAAGTTGACTTATGCATTTCTACCCCTACTCCCTTAGCATAACAAAGAAGGCTCTGCTAGTTTAGTGAGCTTCAAGGGAGTGAGCGACTGAGCGGCAGAATGCGGGACAGTAGCTGATTGGTTACCAGAATCCCATAAGATTAACCATAGAGGGATAAGAATAGAGCGCGCGATGTCGATTCAACTCTGTATACTACAGTAATGCCAGGAGTGAGAGAGATGGCTGCAAGGAGGCCCCCTGTAGTATCGAGCATCGAGACTATACTAAGCGAAAAGGACTGAAAAGGAGGGGCCTTCCCACAGCCATCTCTCTCACTCCTGGCATCACGCAGCCGAGCCTGTGGCGTGCTCTATTCTTATACCTCTATGAATAAATATGACTGCAGGTTGCCGCGCAGATCTATCGCCATCTCTTATTCATCAAGAGAAGAATTAACCCATGTTATCATTTAGATTTAGGGCACCTTGGGTGTACCTTGCGGGCTCAGCAAGTAGACGGTTCTTTGCATATACTTAAGTCTATGGTTCTTCGTCCCCCGAATGAACTCTTGGCGTGACGAGTGTGTTTCCTTGAGTCTAATATTAAAGCTTTAAACTCGAATAAATTTTTATATGAAAAATAATATTTCAAAGTTAACATGTTCTTTCAACGCTTATTAAGATCTAATTTAACAAAACGTAGCTTTACAAAAAGTGCTATTCACAGACATGAACATGATCTTGGAGGAGAACCTGGAAAAGTACGTTCTGTATTACATAATTTATGTCTCCTACTATGAATAACTGCGCACGATTTCAGTTTATTTGTCCTTGTAAACTTCATAATTCGCAGCATTTTTCCCTTTGGAAAGAAGTCTCTGTTCTTTGAAGACTTATATTGCAAGTATAAATTTGCATGTTATGTGAAAACTATGCCTATGATTAATACAACATTAGCTCAATCTTTATTGACTCGTTAGTTTTATAAAATTATTACTATTTATTTGCTAGAAGCTGTTTTATTTCTAATTTATTTTTATAAAATTGTTACTATTTATTTGCTGGAAGCTGTTTTATTTCTAATTTATTTGAATTTCGAAGTTTGTTGTCATACATAGTATTTGGTACCTTGATGCGGATGTTAATTTCTTGATTGTTGTACCATTTCCTACTTATTGTTATATCCGCATAATTCTTACTGATAGTTAAGTGATGCTCATACTGTTCATGAAAAATCACAAACACAGATGATAAAGTTTTTACCCTCATATTTAATATCGTTTTGAATTATGTAAGTTTCAATGATCAATACATGCATTTTTTTTTCATAGCTAAGTTTTAATCTTTGTCCACAAGTAAACAACTTACAAAAATTTAGGTGTATTCCATAGGTGACCTTATTTCGTACAGCATTTGTAAAATAACAAAAAATTTTGACTCAGAATAAGATTAAAAATAAAAAGTGATGACCTAACCAAATTAAAGTGTTTTGATAACTTTCGAAAAAGACATTATTTTGTATATTCTTTGATGTTTCCAGAATATTTACTTAAAATTTTGGACCTCAATATTCAGAAGAAAAAATTCTGAAACTAAATTAGACTAAATAGTACTTGCAAGCTTTTATTAACGTTGAAGGAGTAATCGCTCAAAAAAAGTATAATTTTTTCAACTTAAAAATGGAAATGAACTTTTTATAAGAGTAAAACAATAGCTTTGCTTCTGATGAATGTCAGCTGATGTGTCACCTGAGGTGTCATCTGAGATGTTATCTGATATGTAATACTAATATGTTAGGTGTAACGTATCCCTAAAAGTTTTTAATAGGACAGTAAGTTGTTAAGTTCTGCAATGTAACTTAATAATTACCTAATCATAATTTAGGATTGACTTTTCAGTAAACTTATAAATGTTCCAGCTATGTTCACATTGCAAAAAAAACGTAGGAAGCGATTAATAATTTGTATGAAATGTATAACGTCAAATGTTTGCCACTGGAATGCTTAGTCCTCATTGGATGATGTCACGACGATTTACATATGAAAAGCAAAACAACAATAAAATCAACTTTTTAGACACTACCTTGATCATTAAAAATAATAGAAAAATAATTACAAATTGGTTCTCCAAACCAACCTTTTTCAGGTAGATTCCGTAATTTTACTTCTAACGATCCTATAAATTTAAAAAAGAATATGGTTTATAATCTTATTGTCCGCGCAATATTACTTTCAGACAAACGATTTCATCATAGCAATATTCAAAAAGTTAAATATTTATTAAAACTGAATCACTATCCACCTGAACTTTACAATAAACTTATCCATATTCGCCTACTAAAATTCAAAAACATTAGCAACACTGACAACAATTAAAAGACCATTAAAAATACAAAAAATTACCACTTCACATCTTTTCCTTATTTCAATTCTTGCCTCTTTTATGAATTCAAAAAAATTTACAGCAAAATTAACTATAGATTAATTCCAAAAATTAGCAACTGTTTGTCAAGTGTTGTTTGTCTGAGTAAGGATAAAACCCCGTTAATGAAAAATGTAAATGTTGTGTATAAACCGTCTTGCGATAATTGTGATGTAAAATATGTTGGACAAACAAAGAGAATTGGGAACTAGATTTTTAGAACACTTGAGACCTAACAGCAATTCAGTGGTGTATGAACACACCAAAGAGACTAATCATAACTTTAGTAAATGTAATGTCAGTATTTTAGATAAAGAGAGTAATTGTAATAAACGCTTGATTTCGGAAATGATGTATATTAATCTACAGAAAAATAATATTAATATAAAAGAAGATATGTACAAGTTTAACAATATATATAAGAATTTTTTCTTGCAATGTCAATAGTTCCATATTTTGAATTTGAACGCGCCACTTCATATAATCTGACAGTCACCAACCGTATTAGGAACCTATACCTATGTATACATATATGTATAGATATATCTGTGATAACAGCTGTTCTGTCTTACCACCTTTTACTACTGATAAGTCGACTTGTTGCTTTGCAACCAAATAATTTATAATGGTGCATTAATGTAAGTTCTTTTCTGTTATAATTTTTGTACACCATTTACTTTATGTGTAATGCCTCATGTACATGATAAAACTTTAATACACATAGTTCACAGTATACAACTGAAGAGGCCAACGAGATTAGTGAAACGTTGTGTGGTAACAATAAAAATGAATTTGACTTTTTAACACCAGTTCAAATTTATTAGTTTATGCCCTACAAGATTGATAAATTTCTTATATTACTACTTGAACTATCAACTGGGCAATAAGTTAACCTTATACTTAATTTTAATAACTTTTAGTATATACAAAATGTTTAAAATAATTTTCAAATGAGACAAAACACTCTTTAACAAAAAAAATAACAAAAAAATGTTTGCCTGACCGAGGATGGTAGGACTCGAACCTAAACCGAAAAAAATACTGTGTCGAGCACCGTATCCACCTGGCCAGAGCGGATTCATTGGAGAAGAAAGACTTTACGTCCATATAAGGTACAACTGCACAAGGCGATTGTTTCTCTTATGTGTATTTTTATTTAATTTTGAGTTGATAAATATATTTTTTGACGTTACTTATTTATTAACATGCTATTATTCGTTGAATTTTGTTTTGTCTTTTGGTTTGCAACTTTTTTATACTTTTGGCATGATGCTGAAGTTCGGAACGTTCCGGGAACGGTTTTTCGAAAATTCAAAAATCATGTTTTTCGACAAAAAAATAATTACAATACATAAAAAACATGT
>JAPYYV010032895.1:0-12013 GCA_030522625.1 Copidosoma aretas | reverse complement strand
CCGGTACTCCTCTTCCCCGTCCCCCATCCCCCCGAACCTCCCCCCCCCCCCTCCATCCCGACGCCGCTCGCTCCCCCCCCCGCGCGCGGATAGGCCTTTTTTTTTCGAAAGAATCGTGCGGAAACAACTAGCAGGATAGCATCATGACGTCCGTGCGACGCGAGCCCATCGGCCATCCCGCAGGACTCTCTCCGCGAGGGCGTCCACGCACGCGCCGCGAGCCGCTCCTGCATCAGGAGCCGCAGAGAGAGCCGAGGGTCGCGCGGGTGCGTGAGGATCAGGAGCGGGAGGCGGGACGAGCGGGGGGAGCGGGCGGTCGATGGTCTCCTGGTCGCAGGGGTCCTACTGAAGCCCTTATTCGGGTCACGGGGCATATCCCGAGGGTCCGCGCTCGCGTATATTGTATCGTGCAACGTGTGGTGGTTCTGTCTATACACTCGCACCGCGGCTCCCCGAGTTTGGAAGACCTGCGCGGATCTCCTGCTAGCCGGGGGGCAAAAATAAGCCGGCAGGTATCGAACAAAGAGGCTGATTTGCATATTTCGCCGGGGGCCGATGCTGCGCAGGGACTCCGCGGCGAGGATGCGCCGGGAGAGGGCGGGAGGGATATGCGCTTCTGTCCAACGCGCTTTTCGGGCGATCCTCGCGCGGGGAGGAACGGGTCGCGCGAATTCATTTTTTTGACGATTTTTTTTAGGGTTTTCGGTTGTTGTTTTTTTTTTTTAATCAAACAAAAAGAAAACATAGGATATCACGCGGTTGTGAAATAAAATTTTTCGGCCAACGAAATTGTTTTACGCACGCGATTATACACGGTTTGCCGTAACAATAAATGTTCGATCGGGGTTTGTGACTTTGTGCTTTTTTGAACATTGTTTTTTTATTTTTTTGTCAGACAAACAATTGAATGTAAATTAAAAAAAAATAAAAAAATGCCGTTTGCTTTTCATTTCAGTGTCGGAATGTATAGCGAGCCTGTACTCACTGGTGCAACAGTATCAGAATACAGTATTGTTGAAAACGATTTGCAAATTAAAGTTTTTGGAAAAAAAAAGTACCATCGGGAAAAAAGAACCCACGCACAAGCGCTTCGATGATAGAGTATTTTTCGGCAGCCGGCGTACCCAAGCGTACATATAGTGGGAGAGAGAAAGCAGCTCCTCCGACGGCTGCTCTCCTGGTAGCGGGGACGTCGAGTAGGCCTACAAATTACCCAACGTATTGGCCGGGCAAGCCGCTCCCGTATATCTATGTATACTTGGATGTATGGTACCCATCCACCTAATATACGACGTACGCGTCTGGCTCAAAGCGAGCGTTAAAGATTCGGAGTGTGCTGATGGAGTGCAGAGTGCTGTTTGACCAAGGAAGGATGCGCGGATGCTGGCCGAGGAAGTGGAGGATCGGTTTAGGAGAGGATAAGGATCGTAGGACGGAGAAGTTGCTGAATTTGTTGACTCATTGCTCGCCTTTATAAGCGTGACTCATGCGTCACTGCGGCTGATGGCTGGTGTATATAGTACAGACTATTGTCCCCTACGGGAGAGATGCAGGGCTTTGGCTCTGCGAAACGGCAAGTAAGCAGTGTACTCGAGCTTGCGAGGATTTGTTTGATCGTCGGATTTTTGCTGTCTGTTCGACTGAATTTTTATCGACCCTCCCCTAGGAGGAAAAATCTCTCGGGAAAATACGGAACGAAACTAGAACCAGTGGAAATTTGACCGGGAACCAGCAAAATGTTTTTCACCAACTTCGTGGGACGGTATTAGAGTTGCTGGCGCCCTTATACCCCTTTCCAACATTATATTTTTATAAAGGTTCCAAGCCCGACGATCGATACAATAAAGAAAAAGAGATAAAAAAAATCAACGCAGCAGTTCGCGCGAACAGCGACTCACGCGACTTCTACCTTTTACCGCACCCTGCACCAGCCCCATTGAGCCGTCCGGCGAGTGGAGGCAAAAAAAAAGGGAACCCGCTGACCCTTGCCCATCAGGATCTCAGAAAGCAGGTGTCAAGGACGCGCGCGCGCCCCTCGCGCCTCCGACACGCTCACGGACGAGCCGGAGGGATGAAAAAGAAAAGCTCCGGCGGACGCGCGGAACGTTTACATCAGAGAGACGAAAGGAGGAGGAGGATACGCGGGAGCTCCGGCTCCCCGAGATCCCCGAGGAACAGGCCTGTATATCACGCAGCCGACTCTCGCCGTCGGTTGGGCGACGAGGGGGAGGTGGTGGGCGCGCAAGCTCCCGGGAGCTTGCGAGCTCTCTTGCCGTGTCTACGCGCCGGATCGCCAAGTCCGGGTCTTATCCCACGCACGTCTCAGCCGGATTCGTGACGAAAATCCCGGATTTGCCGGGCGCTATTACGGGCACTACGTGCATAGACTTTGTATACGCGCGGGTGGTGGGTTTGACGCGTCTTCGGGTCGAGTCCTGTTGGACGGTGCAGCAACCACCTGTTTTAGGATGCACCATTATAGAGTGGTTATTAGGATTCGTAACATTTGTAACACCTTGAAATGATGCGGTTCATCCATACGGAATAGGTTTTTCAAAAGTATATCCTTCGAGCAGAAACACTGAAAAACAAATTGATTTTGCCAAAACTGTAAACAAACGCGCGACAGCAGCAAACTCTAGATCGCCGTTGAAAACTATATATAGCGTAGCTTCGGAAGCAGCGCGTCCATCGGTATGGGAAACGTATCAGGAGCCGCGATAGACTCTACAATATACATAAGGACGACGGACAACCGGAACACAAAGACGGACGGACGGACGGACGGATACTCGCGCCACCTCTCGCCCGGGCTGCAATTCTGATACGCGAAACTTCCGAGGCACCTCAATATTTCGGCTGCCTGTCGGAATTCGATCCTCCTACTCCTCCTCCTGTCACAAGTGTCCCGTCCCCCCGGTGCGTCCGACTGTTCTAGTTTCGCGCTCTATTCGCTCTAGTTTCGCGCTCCGTATACGGGATTCTGCATGTACTAATGCCACCTGCTGCGCCTTTCGCGTGCAATATTCAGTTATGGTAAAAAATTTCTTATCGACTCGACGATGTCCCTCGTTTATCGAACTAGATAGCGTTGAAAATTATGGATACGAGCATGCAGGTATTTCAAACAGTGATTATTTCATCTCACGCTCCACAAACGATTCTACGATGCCGCTGCTCTCCTCTCGACCCGACTGTGTCAGCAAACTCGGAGAGGACCCTCGTGAATTGAATCCCACTTTTATAAGGGCAATTAATTTATAACCCAAGACACTCGACGCTAAATCAGGGAAAAGAGAGGCAACAGGAGTCGTTGTCACGCGCATGCATACATATAACACAGACACACATTCGTCGCTGCTGCAAATCCAGAGCAGAGCAGCAGCAGCAGCAGCAGCGACCCCGGGGATGTGGAGCTGCTCCGGCTGGGGGATGAGCCGCTTAGCCCCCTAAACCCTGTGTGTTCGAGCCCCCCCTCCCTCCAACTCCCTTGACCCTCTCCTCGTCCTGGCTCTGCTATCCACACATATACATACGCCCATATGCAGCAGTTCTGGACCCCGGCCGGCCACTGTACATACATATATACAGAGGGTTACGAAAGAGAGGTGGCAAGGGAGGGAGATACAGACGAATTTATATATACGTATGTACGTACGCGTGGTTCTCTCTCTCTCTCTCTGCTCTGTGCGAGGCGTGTGGCTGGGGGGGGGGGGCGGGGGGGACATGTGCACACACATACAGACGTGCACCCAAACGCGGAGCAGCGGGTAAAAGCTCGGGGATTATCCTCGCTCCCGCTCGCGTGGGTGTACTCTGCACTCGTATATGGGTGGGATTATCTTCGGACAGCGCAGAGGGGTGCCCCCCTTCGCATGCGTGTGAGTAGCCAAATCCTTTAGTGGCCGACACCATAAACTCGCGGCCACCGCGCTCCCTCTCTCTCTCTCTCTCTTTCTCGCTGTATACGATGCACACACACACACACACTGGCGCACACTAGTCGGCATTAGGACAAGATCGGAATCGTGCGCACGCCTAAACTGGCTTTTATCCCTGCATGCGAGTGCGAGAGCCCGCGCTCTGTTTGTTCAAGATACGCGTGTTTTGCGCGCCAGGGCCGAATCCGCCGCGTCCGTCTGCAGTGCGTGTATGTTAGTGTGTGTGTGTGTGTGCCTGCGTTGCGTGAGTCGTACCGGATTAATGCCAGGGGGGGATTATTGGCCGGGGCTCGCGGATTCGTACGCACACGCACGCACACATATGCCCGGGGAGAGCGGAGCTCCGGAAATCCGCCGACGTCCAAATCCGAAATCCAACGCACGCCATTCGGGTAATCCTGCCCCCCTTCCCCTTTCCAGCCCCCCTTTTTCGCTCCGCTCGCTCGGCGCGGTCTGATTTTCCGTTTCTCTTGCTCTCGCGCGTTCGCTTTAATCTCCCTCCCCCCTCCCCCTCTCGCTGCCGGATGCCCCACGTGCTTGACGTTTGATTCGCTGGATCTACTGTGTGGGGTTTGTCCAGCTTGGATTTTTGGACGATGGGTGGCCCGAAATGGGGGGACGAAAATTTCTCTGGGATTTTTCGTTTCGAAATATTATGGAATTAATTCGTCCTGTAATTTTCCAGCTTGAATTTTATTTTTTTGCAAAAATGCATGCGGAGTGACGGGATTTTGCAAAATGACTTTTCCTTGTCCTGGACGAAATATCGGTGAAGCTAAGATTTACTACCACTCCAATGTATTTCCTAGATTACGGTCTCGATTATTATATGAATGATCCTTAACGACGATGCTTTATTAGTCCAGTTGACGACACTATAGTTTAGTTTCAGCTTGAACAAATGAAAATACAAATTTTTATTTGAGACTCAATCGTCATCTTGTCTCTTTCACCAAACGATATTTTTGGGTACATCGTAAAACAAGTCGATTCGTTATCTATATTTATAAAAATACAAGCAAACTGTCCGATACCCATTAAAAGCAATAACCGTATCAGAACTAGTGCTTGCCGAGACTCAATATTTTTTCTTGATCTTGTCTTGAAATCAAGACAAGACCAAGACAATACCAAGACAAGACTGAGATTTTTCATATATTTTTTCAAGACCAAGACAAGACCAAGACGGAAAGCCAGTCTTGTCTTGGTGTCGTGATAAAAAATTACCGATGAATTTTTTTGATGATCAATTCACGCAAGACATTTTTCAAAAGCTTAATCCTGACGTGAAAGTTCCAAAAAGCAAACCTTTGAAAGAACAAATTATAACTGAATTTCACAAAGCACAAGAAAGATTAAAAAACATTTTCGAAAAAAATGAATCTAAAGTTTCTTTTGATGTAGATGGTTGGACAGCCAAAAATGGAATGTCTTATTACGGAATTACGGCTCATTTCATCGATGAGAATTACGTTCACCATTCATTAGCTATTGATTTTGTTTCACATTTAGTATTCAAGCAACATCTGTGTCGGTGGAGCGTCTTTTTTCTCAATGTGCTTTAATTATGTCAGAGAAAAGAAATTCATTAAACGATAATACATTTCAAGCCTTGGTTTGTTTGCACTCTTGGGCCAAATGCAGTTTAAAAATAGTTATATTTGACGTTAGTTTTTGAAATATTATGTCAAAATGATTTCTATGAAATATTAGTAACATTAATGTAACCAGTATTGTAACCTTATTTTAATTATTAGCTTTTCCTGTGTTGCATAAGATTGAATACCATTTTGGACCAAGACCTAGAATTGCAAGACAAGACCAAGACGAGACTTAGACTTTTACTGTTTGTCAAGACCAAGACAAGACTAGGCCAAAATCTTGGTCTTGTCTTGTCTCGGCAAGCACTAATCAGAACCCGTGCAAGAGGCTTCAAAAGCACCGGTCACAAGCGACTTTTCCCGCCCCACGGTCCAAAATCCAATTGGAACAGACACGTATACATCTATATATACATACAAACACAAAACGCCCCGGGTAATAAAAAGCGAATCCACTAAATGCACCTCAATCCCATTGGCAGGGGCCGACCGTCCTATCCAACCCTTCGCTCTCGCATTCTCACGTAGGTTGTTAGGTATCACCTGCGCGCGGGCCCGATTATCCCCGACGGAATCTTTGGTGCGCCGCTCGAATTATTCGTAACGGGGCCACACACCACACACACGTACGGATCCTCGGATCCCTCGAACCAGATCTCGACCGGACGACCCCGCCAGGTATCCACATAGCTGGGACGATGTATGTGTGTGTGTATAGCTCCGCAGCATCTCGGCAACAGCAACGTCAGTAGCGGTGCCTATGGCAGCGTACGTACGTGTTCTCCCCGATCCCGAGGCTCTAATCCGGATTACCTAGTGAGGGTCACAATATCTGCTCTCCTTCCTTATAGTTTGGCCCCTTTGCCCATGCATACCCCGCTCCTCGCCTTATTACCAAAACACACATACATCGTACCGTGCACCCCATATATCGTACACACACACACACATACACACAGACGGGCTTCCTCAAGGCATAGGTAGGTAGGTGTAGCTTGACTCGGGCAACTTTCTAAGTTGGGATCGGATAGCTTAGCCCGCGAAGGATCCAGGGGAGCCCCCCCCCCCCCGGAATTGTCAGTTGTCCACCCCCCCCCCCCCCCCCCAATCCCCGAAATAACGAACGGTTATTACTCCTCGAGCACCGAAGCCATCATTAATAATAACCCAGCCGGCTAGTCCGGATCGGATCAACTTTGTCGTTGTATTATAATAGTTAAATCGTTCCCCTCAGAGAGATCAGCGACGTTTCCTCGCGATCGGGTACACCGAAGCAAAATCAACGTGGGCAGGCTCGTCGAATATATATAATACATACGTGCAATCAGCCCTCGCTCCCCGGACTCGATCATCAATTCGATCGCGGGGACTATCGGGAGCCGCGGAGGCCTCTTCTCATACTATTATACACACGCGGGACACGCTACTCTCGCCCCGTCGAGCTCGCACCCTTGTGTCTTTCCCCCCCTTACCTTCTCGACCTCCTTAATACAGCGCAGCAACGCCACGCCACCTGGGTTATATTGTATACGCACGGACAACACGGCCAAGGCGCGAGAGCGGCTCATCCCCCGTACGGGACGCCCAGATAGGTAAATCCCGTCTATACTTGGACCCCGGGGCTCTGCTGTACAGGAGGAGAAGGAGGAGGTGTGTACGCACATGTATATATATATATATATGCGAGGCGTAAGCCGGCGTTAATCGGCTAATCGGGCGACGACGACGACGGAAGGCGATGGAAGGCGATGGAAGGCGAGCGGCAACACCTCTCTGTACCTTATACCCCTCTGGGTATATGTATACTATATCCGCTGTGTCCTTATAGCTGTGTATGTACTATACAGTTGTATATTCCGCGTAAGCGCATCGGGGGTAAGGCGAGCCGCTTCCTCCAGCTGCCCCGACTACAGCCGCCGAGGCGTGTGCTTTTATAATACCTGTGTATTCTTTCGAAGACTTTTATTTCTACTTTTTTATCATCATCATGGTTGTTGTTGTTCTCGTACACGCGGGGAGTGAGCGCTCGATTCCGCTTTTCAAGACCCCAGCGCCGGGGTATAAATAGGGCGCGCATTTTCGGGATTACACGCTTTTTATTTATTTTCCGAGGAGCGGAGAGTGCGGCGCACGGGGGACGCGGCGGTGATGGTTTTCTGCCTTTAATTGGAGCACATCGGCAGAGTCGAACGTGCATATTGGATTTCACAAATGGAGAGAGAGCGCATTATAATATATTCACGTATGGGGGGGGGGGGGATACAGAGGGGACGAAAGACGAATGGGGAAAAGGGAGCGATGGCTTAACGGATCGGATTACGGGGCGAGCGAGCGTGTATTATACAACGGGACGGAATATAGCGTGCGTGCGTATATGGTATTTGTACGGGCTTCGCAGCGTGATGTTTCAATTTTTACATCGGCCCGGCCGGCGGATTCGGAGCGCGGTAGGGGGGGGGACCACGGATATTCGAGTTTGCGGATTACGCGCGGCGCGGCTCTTCTAAAAACCTTCGCACGCGCACGATACTTACGCGTCGCACGCGCGGCGGTTTTTGCGAAAATTCGGAGCCGTCATTAGCGGTGGGTGTGCGCGGGGGACGCGCGGTCGGATAAGTCGGCTAATTGATGCGAAAACACACGCGGACGGATCACGGGCGTACGAATAAGCCGGGCCCTCCTCGCCGGCAATAATTAGCTCCCCCCGGGCACGGTTTCGAGCCGCTCGCTGACGCCGTAATCCGCTGATACCTTTAGCCTGCGGATTAGGAGCCTCTCTCTCTCTCTCTCTCTCTCTTCTGGGCTACGGCTGTGTTTTTTTGGCTGATCGGAGGACGCGAATGTAAGTGCCTGATCCGCGGATTCGCGAGTGCTTTTCTGTCTTTTTTTTTCCGCGCGAGAACGCGATGGATTCTGCTGGAAGCTTTTGGGAAAATGGACGTTTTGGACTTTTGGGAGGAAACAAAACGATGAATCAAAGAGAAACACAAACTAATAGGTACCCAAGTCGATCACGAGGTTTGAGATACAAGCAAGTAACCAAAAAACCAAGTGATCGGACGTATATTTAGAACTACGACCAAAGGATCCCCCTATTGTACGTGTAAAGTCCCCAAACCGAAGCCTAGATCACCGAGAGGAAAACAAAAACAAACAAACCAAAACAAGATAACAAAAAAAAAAAAAAAAAAAAAAAAAAAAAAAGGGAGAACGGAGACGGGCCTTATGCGACGCAATTTTAACACGCGGGGCCTAGAAAACTCAAACCACGCAGCAGAGCAATACATCCGTAGAGTAAGAATGATCCGGAAGGTGACTAACGTCGTTTGCGCTTCGGATTATAAATAGTAGTCGCCCCCTTCCTCTGTTGAGGATCACACGGCTACAATTTGCCGCGCGCGTAAAAATCAATCGATCCGTCGAGAAGATTCCCACACGGATTTCGGGTAAGCGTCGTTACGATTTGCGGAAAAACCTATACCCATCAGAGATCGGTAAGAAAAATATGGATGACTCACCGGGGCCCGGGGCCGTCTTGCTGAGGTCGAAGCCCTCCTGCCTGGGACTGGCGGCGAGTTCCTGTTTGAGATGCTGCTGCACCGGTGGCTGTGGCTGCGACTGCGCCTGCGACGGCTGACCGTGGGCGGCGAAGGGCTGCGAGTTGACCGCCGGCGAGGAGCTGACCACCGGGACTGCTGGTGGCTGCTGCTGCTGCGTCTGGGGCTGGTGGGCCGGGGTGGCCGCTGGGATCGGGGACGAGCGCGGCTGGCGGTGCGTGGGCGTCGGGTTCTGGGACTCGGGGCGCTGCTGGGGCGTCTGGGCGGCGGGTGCCGGGCTGCGGGGCAGCGAGGGCTCGCTGCTGGGGCGCGACGGTGGCGAGGCCTTGTGCGTCAGGGCCAGGGCTTGGCTCTGGAACAGAAGAATCGAGGGGGTGAGGCAGAGCGTTCTTATTGGTGTGCGGTTTTTGCGAAAAGGGTTCCGGCGGGAAATTAGTTTCCAAGGGTCGGTAGAATTGTTTTGACAATAATTTTTTTTCCGTTTTTCGTTTCTCCTGCAAAATATGTGCATGGCGTGTTTCGACGAATCATGTTGAGTATGGTAATTATAGGGCAATCTTAACAATGGGCATTTGATCGACGATCACATCGGTATTAATATTGTCGTACAATTTTCGATCCTAAAAATTAGTGAAGGATGACCGATGAATGGCGTAAAACATGACGCAATACGTTTCCGATGTAAATCATTTTTCTCCATCCGAACGAGATCGGTAAAAAACACAGAAGTCACTAGTACCGATGTCACCCAGTTCGATTGTTACTGATTTTTTTTTTTCCCAATGATTACCGACCGATTCGCGGTACGGTGAATCAATTAACTAGTGCTTATTAAATAGATCAATATTGAGGGTATGCTCAGCTCGGTTCTCAGATAATTTTTCATCGTTCTGTCCAATTTGGATTGTTCTTTTAAAATTAATCAAACGACCTACGATTCTGTCAACGACAATAAAATACACTTTTTTTTTTTTATCGTACAATCGCACACAATTTTAGATGGACAGACAAAAGATTAATAAAATCGTGCGTTCTCAAAGATAGTACTCAAATATAGTGTTTCGGCCAATAGCCGCACAGTCATGGGATCTATGACTTCATGGATGTATACGAAACTAATCTCTGAAGAGATCGAGAAGCCAAAAGGCCCACGTACAACATACACCTATCAGGGTGACAAGAATTTACTCCGATTAATCCGCTGGATCTCGCATCTCGCGGCTCTGTATCGTATAAGTATATTTATCAATCCTTAACTCCATCGAGATTAGATATGACCCAGCTATAATATGTATATAAGTACACACACGCACGGCTTAAAGGCAGATTACCGCAGCAGCGCTTCTTCTTCTGCCACATACATACATCTCCCTCATTCTCGATTAATAACCGCCTTGAGAGTCGCGTTCATACGTAATATTATATATATATCTAAACGCTTCAGCTCCGAGACAAAAGGAGGGGAGAGATAGAGCTCTGATGATTATACGTGCGTCGGGATTAATCGAACGATATTCGGCCGGTTTTGGCTAGCGAGGAGTATAGTATAGTGATAATAACAACAACAAGAAGAATAATAATCGACGGCGGGTATATGCGAGCGTTTTGATCGCGCGATGATCTCACGATTGCCATCAATCGCTGTGGACTTCGAGAACTGGATGATTATAGACATATATATAAACTATATTGAGATTAACGTCGCTCCGCGTATCATAGTTACAATTATCGAGCCAAACGTTGGGTTTATTTATTTTTTTTTTGTTCTCGCTCTGATAAACCGATTGGTCAAGATATATTATTACCGATGGTACGATTTTTTTTTTCTGCTGCATACACTCGAAAACGCTGTCCTGTATAAAAAGCGTCACAATAGCGTCCGGCTTTTCCAACCTGCCTTTTACACCTTTAGTTGTCGGAGATATATATATACAGTATGCACCTCGGTATGCACACTGTTCAAAATCTGTTCAGTTCTAAACAGAAAAATTCTGTTTGAAATTGCACAAACAACACACGTTTTGTGTAAATTATATTTTACACGAATTTAGTACTAAGAGTACAAAAATTTTGTGTTATTTAACAATTGTACTCGTATCTTATTCACAAACTTTGTGTACGAAGTACAACTCGTTTCAATGCTAGTAAAATTACTAATATTTTCACTGATCACTACCCTTTGTTTTTAAATATTAATACAGAAAAAATTAAGACTAAAGATAGAAATAAATGTCAAACAAATTATTTAAACTACAATAAATTTAAAACAGCTTTTGGCCAGTACAAACTGGCAACATATTTTTGATCTGCACGATCCTAAGAGGGCAACTGAATGTATGATAGCGGACTTACAAACTCTAATTGGATTATCAACAAAAAATAAAACTAAAAAAAATTTATAAAACCTAGAAAAAACTGGATAACAAAAGCCATTATGACATCACGTGCCACTAAAGAGTCTTTATATAATAATTGGAAAATAGATCCTAATAATAACTATTTAAAAAACATATAAAAAAATTATGTCAAGATACTTGACAAAGTGATAAAAGAAGCCAAAATTAAACATGACAAAGAAATGGTTGATCTTAATTGTAAAAATCCTAGAAATTTGTGTAATTACATTAATAATAAAGTAAGTAGAAAAACTAAGACTGAAAATAAAGAAATATATTGTATAATAGAAGAAGGAAATAAAATTGAAAATCCTGCAGAAATAGCTAACTCTATGAATACATTTGTTTGCAGAGTTGGCACCGAACTAAGTCAAAAAATTAGATCGCCAAAAAAAACCGATACAACACCAACATTGCCGTCTAATAATAATAATACTAAGAGTATTTTTATGTATCCTACCGACGAAAATGAGGTAGCACTAATTGTTAATAATATGCAAGAAAAAGCTGGTGGAATT
>JAPYYV010032892.1:0-10501 GCA_030522625.1 Copidosoma aretas | reverse complement strand
CACCACCCTCCTCCTCCTCCCGCTCGACGTTTCCCTCTTGTTTTGCTTTTCGTTTCAGCGGGAGAACAAAGCGGGGCCTCCCAGAGAGCAAGAGATTCGGGGGCTCTCGAATTTCCGGCTGGCGCAACACGAGGCTGCGGGCTCATATATACGGTACGCATCAGGCAGCAACACTGCCGGAGGTGCAGAGCAACAGTCGCGGGTCTCGCGTTAAAAATTACCGGAACCGCGCGCCCGAAGCTCGCTCGGACGCGAAATTTCGAGCTGTCTCCCCCCACCCCCCGGCGCTCGGATTAAATTAGAATTGTTTATTCAATCCCTCCGCTCGCGCGCGCCCGTGTGCACCTACTTACGTAACCGACGGATCCGGCGCGGTTTGCTTACCTCGCGCGGGTTGAAAAATTGAGCAGATTCGCGCCCGATTGGCTGCGGATGCGCGCGGGGGCCGCGTGGCGTCGTTTCTCACCCGCGTGCAAGGTTGATGCAGACTGCGACGCGCAAACGCGGAAAAAAAAAAAAAAAAAAAAAAAAAAAAAAAAAAAAAAAAAAAAAAAAAAAAAAAAAAAAAAAAAAAAAAAAAAAAAAAAAAAAAAAAAAAAAAAAGCCCCTTCGAACCGAGTTTCTATAATTGACGATCAAACGTCCTCGCTGCTTGCAACTCGAGCGAATTCCAGAAGCGCATGCCGCGCGCCACCTGGCAAACGTCTACTCCTCCGTCCTTAAACTTATAATAGGTACTATACACGCTTATAATACGTACATACAGCACAGTCGTGTAATAATATGAGCGTCAGAGCTCGGCGTCGCAAAATGCATCTCATGTATTAATGCATGCGAGATGTACCCGTGTATACGTATATACCCATACGGTAGCGACCGCTGCCAGCATTTTCTGTTATTCATCCGTATACGCGATGCCGGTGGAGCGGCCCGAGAAGATGTACACGCGGCACTGCTATCCCCTTCCGTAAGGACAGTCGCGCTCTCGCGCTTCTTTTGGCATCGCTGGCTGGAAGCTCGTTGATGCAAATCATGCCGCCGATCCGGAGTAGAGGTCCTCGACCCGCGAACGCGATTCTCAACGCTTCGGACGATATTCCTCGGCCCACGCGCCATATGTACCGTGGGCCTGGGAAATCTCGTATCTCGGTATATGCAGCGTGGTTTTGAATCTCCTCCCGAGACTCTTCCAAACCAGCGGAGTTGGAACCTTTGTCGTCGAAAAAAAAATATACCCCTTCTCGCGTCCTATGGAAAAGTCCCGTTGATACAATATGCACGGTAGCCCGCAACGGCCTGCACAGTCATCAATTCCGATGATCACGCGCATCTGTATAGGCGGTGATCGTAGTTGGCGATCGATCGATCTTTCGCCCCGAGGAGCAGAGAAAAAAACACGCAGACGGACTGCAATTTTCCACCCTCGCGTGGTTTCTAATTCCCGCGCATATTATATGCACAGGGTGCGCGCTCGTGTATTTTATATAATTCGTGCCCCGCGAAGCCGCAAATTTCCGAGCCCGATGAGGCAGACGCGCTGGACCGTTATCCGGCTCGTATACTTGTATAGGTGGGTGCCCCGCCACGCCTACGCCTCGTCTCCCCTTCTCCCCGTGTTTTCGAGGCGCGAGTGCGTATAAGTCACCGTGTCCGCCGCAGCATCCTTCCGCGCCCCGGTCGTCGCCGGCGTACAGTCTTGAGTTCCGGGGCTCGTGTACGACTCCTATCTACGTACGATTTCTTCCATCTCACCCTCCGAGACGCAAGCGCGTGTGGAAACAAGAAAAAAAGATTAGCCGATCCGGGGAGGGATCTGCAATTAGATCCTCGCGTTTATCTCCGCGCAGCTTCATCCTACCCCCGAGCCGGGGATCGCTAAATTGCGCCCCGCTCCCGAACGGGGCAATTAAGAAAGTTTAAGTATCACTCGGGCGCATCCGTCTTCGGGGGAGGCCCGTTCCCATAAATCCGGCGGGAAAAATCCACCAGGGCGAAAGAAACACCGATCCGCGAGTTCGCCAAACTTCTCGCCCTGAGTGCGAGGTTTCTTGGGCGGCGGGTGGATTTTTCGCCGGGGAGGAAAACTGTCCATGTATATCCACGTACGGGCCCCCCCCCCCCCCCCCCCTTACCTCGTTACACGGCACGCATACATGTGCGCGTGCCGTGAACCGTGTATACAACGTTCCCCGGCGTGTGATTTATCGCGCAGGACGGAGTTTTTCCAACTGTACGGACGCGACCCCGATTTTCCGGGAGGTAAATAACGGGGTGGGGTGGTGCGCAGCGAGCGTGAATTTTTTCCCGAAAATGTCGGATGAGCAGTTTCATGCGTCGAATCCGCGGCGGAGGGGGAATCTCGATGCGGCGGCCCACTTATTGGCCGGACCGTTTCATCTTGGCCCCCTTATTGATCGGGAGGATCCAATAAAGCCCCGGGGGCAGGGATTGTTATTCACCGTTTTTGGGGCCCAGTGTGGGGTAATTTCGCGCGGAAGGGGTACAGGGGTATCTTTCTGCTGCAGGCTCGACACAATCGGATTCCTCCGTTTGGTTCCGGGGGAGAGGGAAAAAAGTGCATGGGTGGGCGCGCAGGTGTTCTCGCGTTTTCTCGATTCGGCGCTCGAAGGGGGCAGACTCGTTTTTCCAGGATTCGATCGGCCGAGTGGAATCCTGTTTCTCGCTGAATTCGTTAGAGCGAGATTCACTCTCTTGTGCGCGCTGGTTTTCTTTTTTTTCCTTCGACAATGTGAAAAAGATCCGCTCGCCGAAAGAGAGCTGTCTCCTTATTTTTGTACAATACTGTTGTGGGTTAATTTTTTTGTTTTTTTTTCGCAGCGCTTCGAGCGATAAGACATTCATGGGGATACGTATTTCATCCGAAATAAAATTCTTCCGGTCTCTCGTGAGTAATTGCAGTTAGGAAATAGTCACTGCCACCTTTTTTATTCACGAGTGAAAAAATATGCCCTGTAGTTCACAGTAGCTCGGGAACCCCATGATATTCGATGCTCAAACATCATATTACACGTGTAACCGCGTAACACAGCAGCAGGTGCTGGGCTACGCAGCTTCTTCCCCCCCCCCACAGCCCATATGCACCCGGTGTACAGCGCGAGCCGGTTAACCCTCGAACGGTGAACCGCATCGGGGCGCTCGGTACGATCCCGCATGATCAATATTCCATCAGCCGAGAGCAGCAACAACACCAGCGGCGGCAAACATTCATCCCGTATGCACGCGCTCGTCTGAATTTCGAGGCGGAATCCATAGCAGCAGCCGGCGGCTCGATTCAACATCCATTACGAACTTGTTGGGAAGCGCCGACGAGCCACCGCGCGATCGTTATTTCCACGCGGAATCAGTGCGGGCCGACAAGCGTACATATATTGTCCGCTCCACGGAGGAGGGCAAAAAATCTGAAACAGAGTTGCGGCCGGCAGCGGTTTCGATCGATTCTGTACTACTATCATCCCCCCGTGCAGTGCGCGCCGAGCGAAAAATTAGCCCGCGGGGACGGAGGAGAGCGAGCGTGCCAGGAAAATTTCGGCCGGCATCCGGCGCGAGGGTGCATGTACATATAACGGCCAATCGCTCGCTGTCGTCGTCGTCGTCGTTGCCGGCTCTCTTTTGGCACGGGCCCGAGCTACGCCGGCGACGTGTATGGGCTCCACAAGTGGTCGCGGGCTTCGGCTGTCATTAGCCCCTTTCGGCGGGTACCCGTGTACTGTTGCTTCGGCTGATGAATCGATTCGGCCTTTCGACGCGCTCGTTCCGCCGGTGGACTTTCAGTTTGGAATTTCATCGGGCGAGTCGTACGCGCGGAGTGGTGGTTTCATCGTTGGCGATTCGTTCGGGATCGTGAGGTGGGCTTTTTGGTTTTTTATCTCATCAAGTGTACGAGTGGTTCCAAACCATGTGGAATTATCCTGTGAAGTGGTGGATCAATAATTTGCAGCATTCCATCCAATATACGTGCATCTTTTACAAAGGCCCGTAAAACGTCCATCAAGAGATTGATACCAGTCGAGGCGTTCGCATAAAACATGCGCTCAAATAAGTATTTTTCATGCCAGCGGCCTGGAAGGTGAACTCAGCTTGATAGCCTCGGTTGACGATATACGGAGGATCCGAGGACGATATAAGATTGATGTCCCAATCGTCGATCAATTTGGTTAATGGTTCCTGCACAACACTTTAAAAAATTATACGCGAAATCTTGTTCACGCACTGAATGATAATTTTTTTAATACAAATCAACGACTGCATACATTGCATGGATTTAAAAAATAGTTAAGTGATTGACTATTGGTACATCGACCTTATGGACGATCCGAGACTTTCTTTACTTTTCCGGCCTTTGGGTCGTAATAATATACTATTACAAGTTCCGAGGGACTCGACACGGGCTTTTTGTTTTGATGGTCATTCGTACAGGTCGGATAAGTGCATATTTTTATTGATCCGCCAGGCGTCACGTTATCAAAAGATGTAAGCCCCCATTGCATTATACACCTTCGTCAAATTTCATCTGCCGCACTATTTTGGGTCATTTGAAAAAGAGAGAGTTTCTACTGCATGACTACAGTCCATTGAGAGGTTGATGCGAATAATCGCAATTAATGATTTACACATTGACACGTGCTGATAAAATAATTCAAACTCTAGTCAATTGAACAGGGTATAATTGATATTTCATAAAAAATATACCTCGCAATGAAACGTCACAGGTGGAACTAGTTTCCAACTGATGCAGACATGTAGACAAAATCCACCCGACCCGGCGAACTGGGCCGAATTTCATAGCCCAGAATCTCAAGGGAGGCTACACCGCGTGCGGATGAAAGCTTATTCGCGCGGCTGACAGGAAGACAGCAGAGCCTATGATTACCCCGAGGCTCTGGCGTCTACGTGTGGTATATGTATATATACATATATATATATATATATATATATATATATATATATATATATCTTTGCGATCGCGAACGTCGACCGGAGAAAACCAAGCTCCCGGTATAAAGTCTCCCGCTGTTGGTGGAGCCTTTGAATTTTTATCCGACAGCCTCGATCGTCCGTCGCGCTGTTTGTCGCTCGAGCGGGCCTTTGCTGGTGCGGGTGGAAAAATTGATTCGCCCCCCGCGGCATCCTCGGGGAATCAAAATTGCAAATGCCGGAAAATATCCCTTTTAACGAACGCAAACGAATGCGGGCCCGAATGATATTGGACGCGTTTCTCGTACAATATCTATAGATGTATAATACACCGTCCGACTTACTTCCCGAATCATCGCTGTGTGCATAATACTTAACTGTTGCCTTGCATTTCGTTAGTACTTATTATATTTGTGAAAGCTGAATTCGATATCATCGGCTCGTGGAATCGTTTCATTATTTTTTTTTTTTTTTTTTTTTTTTTTTTTTAACACGTTCTCCTAAAAGATTCATTGAAACCAAACGGTACACTGTAGATCCAAGCCGAGCCAACACTTCTGAAACGCGAGGTGGAAATTCGTACTGTTTGTAACATGTAGATACGTAACAGTGGTGTGTCAATAATAGTTTAAAAAAGAAAAAAAAAATTGAACGAATCGATCAATCGTCGACCGTATGTAACACCAGCTCTACTGGACTGAACCATATTTTATGTTTTTCAGCGATCGGCACGAGAAAACGTGCCTGTCACGGATTAATCACACTCGTCGCATGCGTGTAAAATCCTGGGACGCGACATTTTACGTTCTACGGGTTAATTTTTCCCGTCGAAAATTGTTTTACTCGATAGAGCCAACGGAACGATCAATCACAGCTCAATTGCTCGTGCTCCTTTTGTAAACGCGTAAACATCTTAACATCACCCCTGTGAGTCCACAGCATGGTCGTACATTTTTGGGTGACGGTCCACCCCGACCCCACACGAATATCTAGTCGCTCCGTCAGAAATGTAGCCCGACCGTTTCGCCCCCGATTCGCAAACAGCCGCGAAAACAAGAGCGACGACGCCGAGCTTTGAGCGTGAAAACCAACGGAGGGGCAAAACAAAAAAAAGGAGCCACCACCTCCTTGTTCCCGTGCATTAATTTCCGCACCACACGCGAGCCGCGCGGAAAAGCAAAGACCGCGGGCGACGGAAAAAAAAGGGGGGGGGGGGAAGCGGAAGAACAACGGGCAGGCAAAAGACGCGGAAAGCCGTAAAGTGCGCGGCGCGGGGTGTTAGCCAAGCGGTAGGAATTTCGCGGAGAAAAGAAAGCGGGGAGCCGACGGAAACGTGTTCGTGTATGCGTCATCTCCGGAAGAACAGTTTTCCGGCCGTTCTTTCTCCTCCGGGGGCTGTTTGTTTTTCGCGCGCGACGCGCGCCAAAGTGCCGAAACAATGCGATTGTGCGCCCGGGCGCAACGAGGATTCTCGCGCGAGGCGCTTAAAAGCGTAGTCGTGGCTGGGAAAACAAGCCAGCGCGCGCGTTTCGAGTAGAGTTTTGTCCTGTTTTGCCAATTAGGGTCTCGATGTTGGGGGTTTTACCGTTATGTTGATGGGTAATCGGTGAGGAATGTTGTTCGCAGACTGTAGTCGTATTTTTCAGATCAGATCGTGCAACGTTTCACCGCGTGTATCGGCGGATCACTGTTCCAAATGTACATTGATGTACTCGCTTCATTGGGAGCTTGTACAAGGCTGCGTTGAATCCTCAAATTTCGCAATCAATCTCCATCATTGACCCGATTGTCGGAGCCAAATGCAACTTTTACGGCTGCGCGAGTAATGTACAGAGGATATCAAATTCATGGAACCTATAAAACAATACACAAAGAGTTATTCAGGACAATTCGATGCCCGAATACGCGAATGATGTATGTAGCATACGCTCGAGCTGTATACAACCGTACCAAAGTAAACAGGCTAATAATAACTGTACCATAATATACGTGCATCCGTACGTAATGACAAAGCGTACAGCGGCTGATATTCCACGTGATCAAGCGCCATCGGGGCGCATTGGGTATACACCTCCCATCTCGCCGATCGTGCGATCGCCTTCGCCGCAACGATCGAGCCCAGAGTCGTGACTATCTGATCGTAAGTACACGCGGAGATTTGAGGAAGAAGCGCGGACTCTGTAACCAACTACGAACGGTGATTACTACTCTGTACGCGTCGATACGCTCGTTCTTCAACTGCGTGGGGTCCCCCCCCCCTCCTCTTAACGCGCGGTAGTAATGGCCGTGGTAAATCACGCGAGTATGTATATCCCGATGGCGGTGAGGTATGGGGAAGGAGTGGGGGGCGAACGCTGCAGCAGCCGCGGCTCCGTCGGAATTATGTCATAAAACTTTGCATAATCTCTAATGCGGCTGTCGGATGGTGCGGTTTAGTGTGTGCGTACACGTGAGGTATGTACTTAGGAGGCCCGTGTACTCCAACTTTTGTGGGAACGATGGGATTCCCTTTTCTTTTTTTTTTTTTTTTGCGAATATGAACGAGTCAAAGTACTCTTTTAGCCCGAGCGAGTGGACATTTCATTTGTTTCATCAGTGAATTTCATTTGATCTTATTTTATTGGTCGATAGTCGATGATTGAAAGGGCCACAGTGGGCACTTCGCTCAACTAAATAATGGCTATTTCCATACTCGCAGTTATCTAAATTGAATGTTTTTTTCTTTTTCCGTAAGGGAGCACCAACTGTGAATGTGTGTTCATAGTGCGATAAATTTTTTTCCATCAATTTCCACCCAACGATTCATAATGGCATGCAAGCACGCGTGCGAACCGTGACAGCAAAATCAATGGTGTGTAAATTATTCAGCGTCACTACTACTACTACTGCGGTTATTTGTAAAAGTTTTTTTTTTTTTTTTTTTTTTTTTTTAGTGATGCCCGGTACTCAATCATCCCATAAACGTTATCCGTCATTTACAGAGCGACGTGAAGTTCATTACTCAAACGGGGAGAACAATAATTTTATCGCGAAATCTTTTTCCCGATCCTTCAAAGAGTGTACAAGCTCACGCCCGCCGTATCATTGCCGTCGGATAAACCGACGCGTCCGTTCGATTTATAAGCATTATTACAGGCGGACGTGACAAATGTTTTTCTTGTTTCGCTCGTAAATGCTTCGGATGTACAATATACTTACACCCATTCAGAACAGGTTCGGCCTCTCCGTCCGTATAGCAGCGGATACACCGCGGCACAGCGGCGGATGAAAAATGATTAGAGCCATCGTTAGACCCGCTACACCCCGCCAGTACATCCGCTTTAATCCATCAGAACACGGTGTCCAACACTAACACCCCCCCACACACACACAAACTTGTCGTGTCTCATCGATTTCTCTATTTGTATGTGTTTACATGCACTTGATGAATAAATAACCCTCATGAGAGTAATGGTAAAGTTTTTTTTTATCCCCTTTTTTTTGGGGGGGGGGGGTGACAATATCGCTCTAATTGCTGTGGTGTAGTGACTGCATAAGGGATTCGAGTGTAGGTATACAACGTTATACCTAAAAATCAGGCAGAATTTTGATTCAAAATTATATACAGTTTAGTTTTCAAAGCATACAAATTTAACCATCCGATAACCGAGCCTTGAAACTTTTTTTTGCTAATCTAGTTCTCAAGAGTGAGGTAGTCAGGTGTATATACATTTACTTGATAGTATTAAATTTGCTTGCAAGCAAACTTGGTAACTGGCAAGCTCTTTCAATCATTTTGCTGTAATAATGATCGACGATGATAATTTCAAATAAAAACTGTAGAACGTCGTCGAATGAAAAGCATTATCCTGATAATCATCTTTCCGGGTGATTTTTGTTTCGAAAATTTGTGTTGGAGCTCTTGGAAATTTTTTCCATTCATCTGTCTAATATACGAAATCCTCGGATCATGAAAACCCTCGAATCTTATCGCCCAAAAGTAAAGAAAAAACATCCTGAGTCTCCGCCCCTATTATGGTATAACCTCGATACCTCGGAAAAGTTGGTCCCCTGCACCGACCCACAACAGCAAGAGACGTATGCGTCGCGCGCTCAAGATCACGACGTCTCATAAATCATATCGCGTGTATATATATATATATATAACACAGATGCGGCGTACAAGTGTGTAGACGCTCGTCAGCCACTTGATAAGCCGTTGTGGTATCGCGCGTAAATATGCACAGCGAGAGGTAGAGGAGGAGGACACAATACACAAGTTGACGTATAACGCAGCCCGCGGAGGAGCCCGCAGTGCAGTCGTCGGAGCCCTAGTTGGCATACATTAATCCGACGCCTATATTTCACTCTTCGCCTTCCCATGATATAAGTATATACATGCGCCATCCCAGCGTGCTCCCTGATATTTCTTCTGCCCCCCCCGCCCGCAGTTACTGCGCTTCTCGCACAGTCGCTCAAAGGACGACGACGGCTGCGTACGAGACGACACGGCTAACTACTTCCTCCTGCGTATCCTCGTTCGCGACTGTCGCTGTGGATGGTATATCTTTCATCCATTTACCGAAACTCTGTCGCGTCGCTGCTGCTGCTGCTGGCACGATTTTGCCGTTTACTGCTTATATATATTTACGCTCTTCTCCGTCCCTTTTTATTTGCTCGCGCACAGGCTGCAGACGTTGAGATTCTGCGTATTCTATATTGCAAGCGAAAGGAGCTACGAGTCTCGATTCGCGTCTCTGAGTATATTATTTTCTCCGCAAAGATCCTCCGAGCTTTAATTAAAACCTGAGCTTTCGATTGTGTCCTGGATATTGCGTTTGAAGTTGGTCTTGGGTTCGTAACTCCAGCGGCGATGGAGCTTCGAAATTGCGCGGCCGCGAGTTATTTACAAATCAAAACTCTGCCGCGATGCGCTCTTACGTCTGAGAGCTTAGAAACGAACAGTCCGATCTCATTTGGCTGTGCAGTTTTAAATTTCTGCTTGGAGCTAATGAACAACCTTTATAAGAAACCATCGAGCTCGCCCGTACGCTATTGTACAAAAAATAATAATGTTCGTATAGTAATACCAGTAGAATGAGCTGCAAAAACGCACAAACTCAGACGAGAGGAAGAAGCAAACTGCGAGACGCGCGTGAAAAAAGGAGCGACTAATTGGGCGACGTATTTTAAAACACTTTCGCCGCCTCGCGCGCCCTCCCTCTCCAACCGTCCGTGCCACGCGCGCGCTATGCGTTCCTGCTCTCTCTCTCTCTCCCGTCAAGGTCAAGTGCCACTCCCTTCCTCCCTGCAGCACCGGGACATTTAAGAGCCCGCTGTACGAGTTGTACAGCCCATAACCGATCGTGCGGCGCGACTCCGCAAGCTCCGGCGAGCTTTTTTTTCACCCCGACGAATCTCCACGCGCTGTGCGACACACTTTGGCCCGATCGACCGGTGAGCGAGGGAGGCGAGCCGCTTCGTTACGAAAAGCGCTCGGCGCGAGAGCCCGTTAGCGCCCCCCCCCCCCCCCCCCCCCCCCCCCCCCCCCCCCCCCCCCCCCCCCCCCCCCCCCCCGCCCCCCCTC
>JAPYYV010032885.1:0-12249 GCA_030522625.1 Copidosoma aretas | reverse complement strand
AAAGAAAAAAAAACGGAACGAATCTTCCCGCAACAAGTTCAAAACTAAATCAGGGGTAGTAATAACCGATCGTTTGGCCAAGAGGGCAAAGTTTGCACGAGCTCCGGGACGCGGGAGGATGTGCCAGCGCCCGACCGAGGTCAATATCTGGCCGAGCGTGTACCGATTTTATCGAAGATTAGTTATCGGGGGGGGGGGGGGGGGGGGGGCGGGCTGGGTCTCGCGGGCGCTTTGCCCGGGCATGTATATATATACACCTGTGTCTGCCTGTCGGAGAAGTTGGACGACGCCGCGAGCTCGGTCGTGCTCTCGCGCGCGTATACAGGTAATATGGTCGAAGGAGTTGGAGAGAGTGCTATCTTCGAACGATTAGTGGAGTGAATTTCGAGGTGTCTGCGTGTGTCACGCGATTCGGGGATTAATTGGGGAAAAAGTGATGGAATCCGATTGGATGTCAGTTTTGTGTGGGTAGTGCGGTGACGTATTATTTTTTTCTACGATTTTCCTTAATTCATTCGTCGATTTTTGTCGACTACTCGACTACAGTGGAATAATATTTATTGCCATCTTCATCCGAGTATCTAAAAATCACTCGTTGGGGAGAAAAAATCGTTGTAAACTCAAAATATTTTAATAATCGTTTACAAAATTAGCACATCGCTCTACTTTTATATAAATTGTAATATTAAGTAATTTTACGTGTCATCTAACGAAAACATGTACGAGTTTTCGTCAGCTCTCACGGCTTGGCACGAGAAAAGTGTATGAAAATATAGTAAATATATGGTAATCACAGGGTATATCGAGTAAACAATAAAATTCGTTCAAACAGATTCAAAAAGTACTTTTTTAATGATAATCAATCAGCGCTCGATCAATAGTACGATATACCCCCAAGCTTCTTGAGCCTCTCGATGAGAGCCTTCAGTTTCTTCTGCACCTCGTCAACTTTGGCCTTGAACTCCACCTCCAACTGATTGAGGGCTTCCTTGGCCCGCTGCAGCATCTCCTCGTACTTCTCCTGGCCAAGTTTCTTGGCCTCCTCGAGCCGAGCTTCCCACATCTTCTTTTGCTCCTCGATCGTGGCCCTCGCCTTCTCCGCGAGCTCGTCGATTTTCTTTTCCAACGAGTTCAACTTTTCTTTGATTATTTCCGCTATCGTGCCACGTGCCTGTAACTTAGATATACGATCGCCATTGAGACTTTGAATGGAAAAAATCATGGGTGTGGGAGTTTTTAATTGAAAATTTACTTGGTCCTCGATCTCCAGGGCTTCGATGATCTCCGACAACTCATTGGTGACTTCTTCATTCTCGAAGACACTCAGTTCAACCGGATTTGCCTATGAACAACCGAATTGAGATGAATTGAATCTTCGAAACGTACTCGATGGAAATTCACTTGTAAAATAATCAATAAAGTAATCATAAAGGCTTCCATAACTTACCAAAACAAAGGTGGCACCCACGAGCACGAGGAGCAGAGCTTTGGTGAACATTTTGGAGAGTTTTCCTTGTATACGACTCTACGAAAGTGTGACGAACGCGGCGTCTGTCTGATCTTTTATACAATGAATACGAGATTAGATACTACGCAGAATTGAAAAAAACACCGAGAGCAATCCGATGATGATCTGCAAGCCTACAGATAATTGCTTTATTTTGTTGCGTTATTATTATAATTCATATCGCACTTACTCAATGCGAACAAACAACACTTGAGAATCATATTATGAGTTTATTGTAAAAATTACTCAGTGTGGAATTGCGTGGCTGATTGCTCCTCGGAACATAATTTTCGGGTATTGAGATTGAAGATTGAGAAGTACTGTCAAGAAAGGGAATCGAAAGCTAACTGGGAAAAAGCAGGGGAGAACGGAGGGACCGAGCGAACGGGAAAAACAGATGAATCGTAGCTGAGGAGATTACCTCTCCGAAGTCTTTATAGACTCCTCGGGGTCCTTCTCTCAGCACGTCACAGGTTAATCCAATGAAAATTGGATTTTTCAGCAGTACATCGGGAAGACTTTCGAGTGTTTCTTTTATATGTGTTTGCGTCCCAATACTATCGGTCGCTGGTACACAAACTGTTGATCGAAGTTTATAGGAATGCTGTTTTTCAAATGAAATAGTCAATTGAGAACGTATAAGATCTCGTACTTATATCTTGTCAGATAAGTTTAACAATTTTTCTTGACGTTCGCGTGCCGTATCTCATTTATTGTGATTCTGATTATTCATTATGAAATAAGATAATCCATAAAGACGAATATTAAAGTGGCGTTAATTTATTCTTAAGTGTTGAATGTTTGTTTGATTCGAAAAATAATTTTCATTGACAAATTTTTGCATGGATTTTTAAATATTTTCTGCGCATTATGTTTTTCAAATAAGATGTTGCATCAATAATCTCTGATAAAATATTAAGATTACGACATTACTTATCAATGAGGCCTTTTATTATGCTTTGTGCGCGCTGTATGAAAGTTTTAATCTTGCGATTGATTAATAATATTCAGGTTGAGTAAATTTAATGATAATACGTTTTTTACTCATAACATCAAATGAGATAGGTTTGTTGACTCCAAAAAAGATAGTCCCAAATTATAACGTGCCGTGATTTATTAATTGATCAATGTACAAGTATCGTAATACAAATAAAAAAGTTGACTATACAAGTCTAGATCATGTTGGAAACTAAAATAGACGAAAATCTTAATCTACTGCAGGATGGAATCCTGTTTCGGCCTCTCTCCGATTTTCCCGAGGAGCTCTCTGATCCTTAGCTGTATTTTTTCGATTTGGCTCTTGAAGCTCTCTTCCATGGTTCTCAGAACCATTTGAGCTATCAGTCTCATTGATTCGTACTTCGCATGGTTTTCCTTCTTAGCTTGCTCAATACGAGCTATCCACATCGTTCGCTGTTCTTCCATGACTTTCTTAAATGTGGCTCTTAGGTTATTTACTACATCTTGAAGTTGATTGGCTGCTGCTTTGATGGATTCCGCGGATTTAAACTAAAAAAAAAAAAAGGTTTCAAACGTTAATTCTCAGATACTTTCAGTTTCCAATAGGTCAAATTACACTACTCTTGACGTATCGTTTTAATGTTTTTTAAGAGTCAAATCATGTTCAACTTACGTCTTCGTTAACAACGTCAAGTTCATTTTCGGGCTTCTCCTCGAGTTTCTCGAGGAGCTCCTTGATTTTCTCATTCAACGCCTCGATTTTTCCCTTGAAGAATTCCTCAATACGTTTGATATGTTCCTCGGCCTTTTTCTTCAGTTTTTCGTACTCTTCTAGACTGCCCTGCTTGGCCTCCTCAAGACGAGCTTCCCAGATCTGTTTCTGTTCTTCGATGAGTTCTTTGGATCGAGCTTCTAATTTTTTTACTAGTTCTCTGAGCTGCTTGACCAATGTTTTAATAGCTTCTGCTAATCCACTCTACAAAAAAATTGCCATAATTTAAAGTATGAAATTATACTTATCTCAAAGTTATAATTCATTCCTCGTATTTTGAATATTTAGAACTATGTTTGACTTACATCGTTCTCGATGGCATATCGATTTCCAGGTTCGCCTCCGACTTTCTCGAGGAGTTCCTTAATTTTTTCCTTCAACCCGTCTATGATTTTCCTGTAGGACTCCTCCAATTTTTGAATAGCTTTCTCGGCCTTCTCCTTCAGTTTTTCGTACTCCTTTTCGCCTACCTTTTTGGCTTCTTCGAGACGAGCTTCCCAATACTGTTTGTTCTCTTCGATGACTTCCTTTGCTTTCTTTTCAAGCTCCTGCACGCGCTCTTTGAGTTCGTTGATTATTTTTTTAATGATCTCCGCAGCGTGACTCTAACAAATTGCAATGTTTCATTTATAGCAAGCTATCGCTTAACGTAAGACAGTAATAATTTTGATTTTACAAATTTAAGTGTATACAAACTTACAACTGCCCCGGTGAGTTGGGTTTCTTTGTCAGGTCGGACTGGATTTGCCTATTATGTGAAAAAAAAGCACATTCAACAGTATAAAATTGGAATAATTAAAAAAAAATATTTAAGTTTATGCAAACTTACAACTGCCCCGGTGAGTTGGGTTTCGTTGTCAGGTCGGACTGGATTTGCCTATTATGTGAAAAAAAAGCACATTCAACAGTATGAAATTGGAATAATTAAAAAAAAAAATTTAAGTATATGCAAACTTACATCTGCACCGGTGAGTTGGGTTTCTTTATCAGGTTGGACCGGATTTGCCTGTTACGTAAAAAAAAAAGTCCATTCAACAGTATGAAACAGGAATGATGAAAAAAGAAAAATACTTAATTTTTCAAAAAAAAAATAAAATTCACTTACCAACACAAGGGACGTGCCCACGAGGGCAAATACGAGTAGTTTGGTGTACATGTCTAAGCTTCTGCAGGGCTGGGACTAGACTGTGCCGGATTCGAATTTTTCCAACTTTTATACCACCGAATATTCGTTATCAGTGGATCGTAAAATCAAGATGTCTAGAAACTCCCGGTTCTATTTATCTTCCCAGTTCCCAATTATTTCACCATTATTCTACGATTTTGTTCAACGATCACGCTAAGTCAACCAACACTTTTTCGTACAAAACTGCTACGTATTTTAACAACTAATATAACATATTGTTGACACAAGTTTGATTTTATCATGGTTACCATTACTGGAAGATCAACGTTCTCTATATTTTCAAGGAAAACCTCTCATAGGAGTAATACGAACGTTATCTCTACCACTGTGATGCCAGAGATCGTTCCAAGCTGATAATTTCCCACTGAAACAAAACAAAGTCAAACCAAGAATTCCCATGTAAAACACTTCTTTTCAAACGAGCGTTTTTAATATAAAAAAATCACCATCTAAATTCCTCGAATTCCCGTCCCCCCCCCCCACCCCCCCCCCCCCCCCCCCCCCCCCCCCCCCCCCCGACCGCGCACATAGCCCATTTAGCCTTCCTTAGCCGGAGTTCGCCAGACACTTAGCGCGCAGTAATATTACCCCTTTGAGCCAATCATCGGAGGCACGAGAGAGCGGGCGATTCTTCAGTGGCGCGCGTGCACTCGAGGGCTAATGCGAATAACCCGCGCAGAGGAGACAGCGAATGTAGACTCGCGGTCCGGGCCACTTGCGCAGCAATACAACCTAATGGTGCAGAGCCTCAGGGGCCCTCGATACTTCCGTCTTCACCGCCAAAAGCTGCTTATTTTTTTCATACGCCTCGCCTGCATATTTTGATGTATGGAAAAGAAAAAAAAACGGGGGGAGCCGCAACGTCGGCGTTACAACTTTTCGCGAGCGCCTTGGAAAGCTCATTGCGCGTCATTTCATTTTCCAAGAAACGCGCGGATCCCGAGCCCCGCGGGAACGCCTAATTAGGGAAATAAGCCCGGCAGGCGCGGAAGAAGATGTTTCGGCCGCAGATTCCGCGGTCACGTTGAGCCTAACGAGCTGGGAACTGGAGCAGGCTGGCGCGACGCGGATGCTAATAGAAATATAATATCTTTGCAAATTTCTCCGTCTCTGTAAGAGGATGGGGAGGGAGAGGGGGGGGGGGGGGTGCACCTTCAGGGAATCATATAAATACACACTTTGGGCTTTCAGGGTATTACCAGCGTCTCTCTTCCATCTTTTATTCGCGTTGTTTGCGAGTTCGAGCGAGAAGCTTTGTTGAAGATACGAGGAAAAGCGGAAGAGCGTATTTCCATATACTGACTGTATTAAATCGTCGGACGGTGTGAAAATATTTAGAAATCGGGGCTCGCGCGTGGGCTCGGTCGACGGTGGTGTTTCGAAACGTGCTCGGATCTTGCGCCAGAGTCGACGAACGATAAGATCGGTCCCCGACTCGCTCTTTCACACGGCCGAAAATCGGGCTAGGTGTTTAATCACTGAATAATACATTTATATTCCGACAGAGCACCAGCATACTCGCGACGGATTCCTATACACACATCAGCTGCACGATCTCACATCACGAACCTACAAGCTATAAGATACAGCGATGATCCGCTCACTTCACTCCAGTGCACGCGCTGTGTACACAATGGCGCAACCAGAATACAAACCTTTCGGCTCGTAACTTCAAAATTTCCCCGCGGACGGAAAAAAAAGCTTCGTCCGACGCGTGAATCAAAACTCGAACGGAATAGAGAAAAAAGGAAAAAAAAATAGCAAAACCCCGTAACAAAAAAAAAAAGGAATGTCATCGCTAATCGTCGCCCGGGACTCCCAACTGCTGATGCTCGAAGTGCAAGTGGAGAAGGTTAGTTTGCTCGACTCCTGAAACATCTCCTCTAACCCTCCCCGTTGTGCCATCAGCTCTTCGTCCCGCACAGCAGTCCCTTCGACTCGGTGGTCCTGAGCAAGTTCGTCGTAAGCTTCCGCTTCCTCGACGACGACTGGACCGACGTCGAGCCCAACCGGCTCGACTACAAGTGCGTGCACGTCCTATACGTCCCCCCCCTCGAGCGCACGATCGTTATAGTGGTAGTATTATATTATACACACAACTTTTTCCCGCAACAACAACGCTCGACCCGAAGAAACTACCGCGGCTCGAACGGCGAGGAGCAGGCCTTCCACGGCGGAAAATCCGTGGTCCTCCCGGTCCCCGAGTCCCTGCTCGCCTCGAGCCACCAGGCGGGCCTCGGCCTCGAGGTCAAAGTGCGCCGCGAGATATCCCGGTACTTCGAGACGCGCGGCCTGGGCCACAGCATCGACGTCGGCCGGACGACCGTCGGCGCAGGCGGGCTCCTCGACGGCATCGCGCGCGAGCTCAGGATCAGATGCGACCTCGGGGATTACCTGCGCGTCGCCCACGAGCGCGATCCCATCTCGAGGTGCGTTGGGTATCGGCGAGAGTTTCGGGCGACACGAGGGGCTTTTGATTTTCACCCCCGCGCTCCGTTGTTCCGAAGGTCCCTGAAGGGCCGGTTCCAGCTCTCGGAGGCGGCCGACGACGCCTGGCTCGAGCTGTACGTGCGGCTGAGCCACCTGGGCGGCTGCGTCGTCACGGAGATCGACCGGCCGAGCCGGGGCGAGCTGCGCCACTTCTACGCCCAGGAGGAGCGAAACCTGGCCAAGCCGTACGAGTGCCTGGAGCTCGGGCCCGAGCAGAGGCCCGAGGCCAAGCTGCCCGCGCTCACGGTGCTCAAGGCCAGGCCGTCGCTGCGGCTCGTCTGCGATTGCAGCGACGAGCAGAAGTACCGGCTGCTGCTGAGCGAGTGCTCCAGGAGTCGGGGCACGGGGACGGAGGACGAGGCGAGGCAGGAGTCGGGGAAGGGGAAAAAGCGGGACAAGAGGAAGAGGAGGGAGCAGGGGGTCAACACCGAGGCCGAGACGGCTGATAAGTCGGTCGGGACGCCGAGCGGAGTCGTCGAGGGTGAGTGGGGGGGGGGATCGTGTGGCTCCATCTTTTGTTGTATGTATACAACGCGGGGGGAAAAAGGATACGGTTCGAAACGCGATTACTTTCGTCGCACAGCCAAGCTCGACGATCGAGTCGTCACACAAATTTTTCAACGAGGAGCTTCGGTCGTATTGTTTTTCCCCGGAAACTCGAATCGCATTTATTTATTTTTTTCTCGTAGCAAATCCCAACTTTACCGTAAATTCACGGTAAAAATTACTATAGTTCTATTCTGCGCGATGGAAACGCGAATCGTGCGCTATTTTCCTGAAAAGCGACGATACGGTGCGGTGTGTAAGGAAACGTTTGCGATCGTCGTTAGGTCCGGCGAAGGAAACGGAGCCAGCGCCGACGGGAAGGAGGAAGAGACGCGGCTCGGGTCCCGGGGTGTTCATCGAGAAGCCCCAGCCCTGCCCGCCGCCCGAGCCCTGCTGCCCCCCCGTCGCCGTCTGCTGCGAGCTGCCCTGCCCGGCTCCGGTTTGCTGCTACGAGTAATCACCCGCGATCGGTGGCGATCCAGCGATGCGCAAAAAAAAATAACAATCATGACCAATAAAGCGAACGCCGCGCTTGTTTCCGAAAAAACATGCACAATCCCCCCCCCCCTGGAGCGATTTTCCAGCCTCCCCGTCTCCGGATTCTCCTTTCCGCGCCCGCCTTATCTCTCTCGCTCTCCATCGTCGGCGCGTGCTGCGACCCCACCCCGCCTTTCTTCACGACCGGAGAGGAAAACGCCCCGTATACAGAGACCTGGCAGCGCGCCGTACGTTCCGCGTCCTCTCCCTCCGTCTTTTTTCCGCCGTGCAGTTGTACAGAGGCGGAACGAGTGGATGCTGCACAAGTATATACAGTTTGGCTCGTCGTTTTGCGATGGGCCAGAGTGATCGGCCCGCTTCGCGGCGGAGGCGAAAGTAGTGCGTGCGCGTCGACGGGAACCCGGCCCTTTTCTGCTCCTTTTCGCGGTTACACGCTGTACGCGTGTCCGTGTACGATGTTTTTCGGTTCGCAATGGAGCTGGATGCTGTTTTTCCGTTGCCCGTGGGTATCGATGCCTGCGCATGTATATAGCTTCGACGGCGATGATTTTTCGTACAAGGCTCCTCGCGCGGTGGATGATACTTGCATTTCCTGCTGTTTGAAAATGACTTTCTTCTTATTAGAAGTATATAACGGTATTACAATACAGGGAGACGGACCGCGGAGGAAGAGTAAGCTCATCCGAGCCCCGAGTGCACCCCTCTGGAAGAGCTCAAAGCAAAGCTCGACGGGTGTATTGTTTTTTTTTCTTCTTTTTCTTATTACCAGACTGCACCCATAGTAGTATCATAGGTACACAAGCAGATAAGATACAGCGCGTCTCGATAGAACTCGCCTCGTCGCGGAAAATTGATGGACCTGTGTATATATGTATATGCGGTCCTAGATTCGTTTCTGTATGAAGGAACTGCTGCAGCGACGGCTCCGTCTGCTGCCCGTCTGCCTTTGAAGCGGAAAGCTGATTACGATTCTTCTTCCTTTTGACGCAACGCCAAGAAATATTGAGCCGCGCCTTTTATGTGTACATAATATATATATATATACTCAGGCGTGATGTCGGTTTCGTGCACTTTTATCTTTTTCGGGGGCAAACTATGGCTTGTTTTACGATGAGCAATGTAAAACGGAATAATGCGCGGTAAAACGGCACGAGGAATCTCGTGGAGAAAAATACTTTTTGGGCGTTTGCCGGAAAGCGTGTCCTCGGCACCGATATATCGGAGCGATAGCAAGTATACAAAAGTGCGGGAGCGAGGGGCACAGGGCTGTAATGGGGCACAAAGGGGAGAGAGCAAAAAAGAGTATCAGCAGGGCAGGTCGCACCGTAAAATGTGTGAAAGAGCGTCGCGGAGCAGTATTATGCGGTACGTGCCCGACGCGCGTCAGCGAGTGGGAGATGTTGAAATATCGACGCGCTGCGGGCCGCGCTCGTGCACTTCATCGGCTGTGCTACGCGGCGCCCATGTAAAAATCCCTCTCTCGGCGGCTTTTCCCGAGATTTCCGGGACGCCGTCGTCGTCGGGCTCTCCGTCAGAGTCTGCGCGCGCCCCCGCGAGAGCGAGTACAGGGAATGCCGGCTGTTTTACTGCCGTCGGGGGGCGTGATCGGCTCTTTGCTCTCTCCTTGTGGCCGTTACTTTCTTTTTGGCTTTTTTTGGCTTTTGTGCTTTTAAGGCGCGAAAGAGAGCTGCGGAGTGTTGTGCTTTTTAGGGTTAACGGGTTTTTTTTCTTCCCCCCCCCCTCCCCCCTGGTAACGTCATCCGTTACAGGGTTGAAGAAGTTTCATTGCATACGGTTTTATTACTTTGGTAATGTGTGCGGGAAAACTTCGTCGTTAGATCGATCGTTCTAGTCTTGTACGGGAGTTAATTGGGCCTCGGACAAGAGCACAGTCTATAATATATACGTTTGAGACGCATAGGATCGTAAGAACGTCGAGTGAGATGTTAATCAAGAAAACGCCCCTAGTACCAGGTCGGTATTATATTTTTCATCATGAGAGCCGAAAAGAAGCGGCGAAGGTGCGATTTTTAGGTTAGAGTGATGAAAAAATTATACTGTAAACACAGATGTTAGAAAACCAAGCACTCGAATGTTCCAGTTCTGTCACAAAATTGAAAATTTTTCATAGAATGCACGACGGCACAACTTTGGCAAGCATTTTAAATAAAATAACAAATAAAATAATTAATGATGTACTCAATAATTAAAAATACTCAAAGCGTTTTCAAATTATAGACATTCGAGAGTCCAAAATCGAACGTTTTGAGTGTTTAATCATCAAGAGTTTGAAATCAAACGCAAATGGATAGAAGCGTTTGTATAATCAGTGACAGGAATTATTTAAGATTTTTCTCTTTTTAATTTTAAGTGTATTGTAAATTTACCAAGTGGTTTATCACGTACGGTCTGCTATGAAGATCGGGAAGAGTCGACTTACCTGTAACAAAAATATAGAGATATTTATTGAATAGTTGTTTTTACAATCGATTCCTCCTGACGTAACATTATATTATTACTAAAAGTTCAACAGATTTCTAGTAAAATCAATATTTGCTTGAGCGATTGTCTCAACTAATCAATGTTTACTATGATAACATTGCAAATGAAGCAACAGTAACAGATAAAATTAAGCAGTTGTTTAAAAAAGGTCCATGCCACGTGTACGTGCGTTAGAGTTTCGGTCGGGTGTCAGCGAAAAAAGCCGGTAAAGTACGCTTTTTGTAATCTTCTTATCCCCTTTGATCCATTATTACAGAGCGAACGGACGAAGCTCTGCAATGCGGATCAGCTTACGTTCGATGGCGTTTTAATTAATGAAGCTAGAGGTTCTGGTAGTAGTGCTGCTGACTAGTCGTAATGGCATAGCGATAGAGCAGTGGTGCAGGTAGCAGTAGTAGTTTCAGATCAATAGATTCCTCGATAACGATAATTCACAGATGCTCTCACGCAAACTACCTAACCGAAATTTCGTGCCTCTCGTTATTTTTGATCTATTTACAGATTTTCTAGTTTTTTGTTTCTTGTTTATGTAGTTCTACTTAACAATTTAAAAAATGCCAAATACTGTTTACTTAATTATATTTGGCGTACGATCAAGGTTTAAGAATCATATATTTATGGAATCCATGGGAAAATAGTAATTTTCAATTGTACAATAGATGTTCGTTCGAACTCTGTTTTCCTCTATTTTATAAACTCCACAAGTCGTAATCAATCAGTGGGCGACAATTTTCTTAGAAAAGCTAGAACATTTATTTTCGCAAGAATATTAAAGAGCAAAAAATCCCTAAGTAATTTAGTATCATATATCCATATTATATTATCTTCGTAGCTTGAATGGCACCTACAGGTGCCTATTAGCTGTTGCATGGAGCGCGATATCCTTCCCGTCAACCAACTGCAAAGTGCAGCTGTGTTTGCATTGCGCGTATAATTAATGAGATAGGGCTTGCATTTCACAGATCTGCCCCTTGACGAGTAGCGCAATATCTGCGAATGCAATGTAAAACCGGCACGTATGCAGAAACGCTGGTTAGTAACCTCACAGAAATGCATTGGCAAATTAGCGCTCTCGAGGGAACGCATAGGTTAAACAGGTATGCGTGTAGATACTCGTTTAAATTCATTTGGGCCAAAGGTATGATGCTAAAGTAATTAAATTGGATAGATAAAGTTGAGAGATTCCAGAGATAGAATCAGTGATGAGGCACGGAGGCTTGCTAGTGTCGGTCCTTTCTTTTTATTTATTTTTTTCGTGGTACAACTGATAATACATAATAGCAGCCTAAACAAAACAAAAATTGATGGATAACTAAAAAAATTTCTTCGTTCAATAAAAACGTTGCTCACTTAGGATCGATTTACTTTAAATTTAATCGAATATAAATTGCGCAGTTACGAAAACAGCCAAACATTTAAATACAACGCCCGCTTAAGCGGATATAATCTGTAAATCTCGCAACTAACTATTCGCTGGTTGGATGATGGCGGAGGGGAGGGCTGGCGCCACTTGTACTTTTAACACGTAGCCTTATGGAAATTCCCTCGCATCGGCCAACGGTGGCCGCTTATACTACTTTTTGTCTCATAAGATTTAACATGGGGAATAAGGGCAGCACCTGTTCTGCAACCAGCGAATACCTGCTTACAAGAGCATTATTTTCCCTTCCAATCTCCCGTTCTGCGCATTATTGGCCCTGTGCAGAAGCAGTGGCGACATTTGAAATGCGACCCCTGTTGGATCAAACTGGCGGCTTTACCCCCTTTATTTCCAATATTTCAATGGAA
>JAPYYV010032876.1:0-13480 GCA_030522625.1 Copidosoma aretas | reverse complement strand
GCGGGGGCGCTCGTCTGTTTTCCAAGTATAGCAGGGGGCAGGGGGGGGGGAAGTCAGCTGTTGCGCTGCGTAAAAACGATGACGCCGGTTTACGGCTCTTGCATAATTGGATTACGCGCGGAACGGTGCCAAACTGGCTGGTTATAGGATACGTGGGAACATTTTTTTCCATCGAGCGGGGAAAATCTTGACGGGCCTTTTTATAATTATAACGATGATTGGTGTGTATTCGATAAAATCGGGGTGGAGAGAACAACCCGTTATCTGCATCGGTAAAACATAACTGATTGTTCGCGCAGAGTCATAACTCTCGAGAGCCATCGGAGAGAGGTACCGAAATTCGTCCAGCATGAATTTTCTCTCTCGCGGCGAGGCAGTGTAACCTATACATACATGTACACCTTACCCACGCGCATGCAAAAGGCATGTGTAAGCGAGTCACTCGTTCGAGGGAGGAGGCTCTTGCATACATTAGTTTCAATGCACATTAGATCAGCAGCAGCAGCGCCGGCGCGAGCTGGCCGGGATCCAATAAATGCCGCGCGCACCGCGAGCCCCGGGACGACCTCCATGATAATACCCGCGGGCGGCGCGAAGGGCAGAAGTTGCGCATCCGCGGGGGCTCGGCCGTATGGGTGTATCGACCGTTTGCGGTTTTATTTTAGTAAACGAAGTATATTATATTGGTATCCGTACACGCGAGCGTGGATCATCGAAGCATCCGACTCTCTGCTCCCCGTTATCGCGACCAACGGAGCAACCCGAGCGTCTTCCTGGGATAGCTCGTCGAAAATGAATAATCGGCTCTCCTGCTGCGGCAGCAGGGGGAAAACAAACAAAGGAGCAGTCGGACGATGGTTTCCTTTAATAATTCGAGATGACGACTGTATATGCGGCGCGTGCGACGGGTATGACAGAGAGCGAGAGGGAGAACGGGGCGCAAGGCGGACACAGTGAATGCATACCGCGCGAGTTGGCGCTCTTGGAAAATTGGCCGGAGCGGGAACGCGTTCGCTTGTGTTATACGACGAGCCAAGGTTGCTGCCGCTGGGGGGGGGGGGGATAATGGCCCTCGTAAATGTTTGACGGAGTAATTGCTCTCTCTCTCTCTCTCTCTGGTTTTCGAAGGCCCCGCTCGTAAGTACCGCTGCTGCAAGAGTAACGATGAACAATCCGTGCGTGCGCTTCTGTTTTACTTTATTTTTATGCAGCAACAGTGAGCGATACACCTATACATATACATTACAGTGATCCATCGAGGAAGGACAGAAGGAGATGTATGTTGAGACACCCCCCCGCCTATCACAGCCGTGCGTACAAGCCCAGACACCGGAGGAGGAGGAGGAGACGGGCGGTTGAACGACCCCCCTTTTTGTATCCCCGCTCGCTGCTGTACGTAACGGGGTACACGACGGCAGCTGCCACCCCCGATCGTCACCACCCTTTCCCTCGTCGTCGTCGTGCGAAACTTTGCGTCGGCCGTGAGCAAGTACGCATGCTATATACGTATATCACCGACCTCGCGGCGGCCGCCGCTCCTTTTTTGCCCCTCCATTTTAATCGCGTCGGATTTTCGCACGCCCCCGCACCCCCGGCCTCCTTTGATCGCGCGCGCAAACTTCGAATTGAATTTGCATTTTGAAGGCCTCGCGCGCGCGCGTCGTCTTCCTCCCGCGGATGATGAGACAGCCGCGATGCATCCGAGCCTCCCCCGGAAGAGTCGTCGCGCGCGCGCTTTTCGAAAACTTTGGCGCGCGAAGAAATTTCCGCCCGGCCGACGCGAGCCGGTTTCCGCCTCCCTCGGCCGCTCTCGAATACGCGCCGGGGTTTTTCAACGAACCGCGTGACTGTAGACCTGATCGCTTGTACCCTGTATTGTATGCGCGGGACGACAGTCGTCGCGGGGACAACTTTTCGTTGATCCAGGGCTCGTTGCCTAACGATGATGCGAACGAACCGAAAAAGTGAGCGGTGAATCGAGATGCAATCATCGCGATCTCCTTGCGCCGCGAATCAGGCGAGCCGATGCCTCGCACTTGTAATGACGATTCAGGTATTCCTTCCTGTGGCTGTATAGTACATGCGCTATCACCTAGCAGCTGCTATGGAAATAATAGAAAAAAGTCGGACAGGGGAGACGGGGATAAAAGACCGCGCGGCTAAAGTGCATGTTCCGACGTTTTTTCCGGCTTCCGCTGGTTTTCACGGGAACGCGACGGCGACGACGACGCTCGGGCTCTCTCGTTTAGCCGTACTTGTGTCCGTCGACCGATTCGTAATACACTCTACTATCGCGCGCGTCGGAGGAGGGGCGTGGATACGTCGCGAGCTCGTCGTGCATATAATATACAGTGTCGGGCGATCAAGGAGAGACGGGGCCCCTTTTTTGAAACGAAGGGACGGAAGGGGGCGCTTCTTCAATTTTTGCCAAATTGATTTTCCTCGTGCTCGCGCAGCCTTCGCTTCGATCATTCGATCAATGCTACGATGGTTGTACAAAAAAGTACGATCGAGAAAGAGGGAATAATTTGATTCGATCGCGCGACAGCAGTATACGGGCAGCTTCGGCGGCGTTCTCCAAGAGATCGCGCACCGATGTTATCGCTATCGCGGAACAAAGGAAGACACAGCCCGCTGACCGCAAACACACACCCCGTCACTGTCCCATCGCAAACCAAACTTCCGCTCCGGCGGACTACAATAATAGCAGCAGCCAGCCTAATCCCCGAAAACCCGAAAACTAGCGACGCCTCTCTCGAAAAAAATCCATTCCTACGTCCGTGTATATGTATATACATGACCCCCGAAACCTTATCCGCATCCCCCCATCTCTCGTCACTTCTATCTCTTCATCTCTCGCCGTGAGAGCTCTATTTGTATGCGTGTGCCCACGGACTTGCGAGGAAAAGCATCGCACACACTTACGGCCTCCTCCGCCTCCTCTTCGGAACGGGCCACCAAGTGTATCCTATAACCCTCCTCCCTGTACCATATACACCGTACAAAGCACACGCCACACGACCGAGATCCCACACCGAGTCCCTCGGGGTATAAGTGATATTTCATTTATTTATTCGGGAGTTATAGGTACGGCTCGGCCTATCGATCCGTACGTTAGGAGGGTCACGCCGGGGCGAGCAAAAGAACTGCATCGAGCGGGGGGGCCGTTTTTTTTTCTCTCCCGTCCTTTATTCGTGCCGGCCGCCCAGGGCCCGGGACTTTAAAGAGATTTTTCCCGAGATCGCGATCGAGGGAGTCCGACGGTCCACGCACAATACTGCACAATATATGTGCCCCCCTTTTTTTTATTTCCATACGGTAGACACCCGTTCGTAGAGTCGAGTGGGATCTTTGATGGTTTTCGACACTTTCCTGTAAATGTACGTACATTTGAATTTCGGTAGATTCAAAAGCTCTCGTATCAAACGTCACAACGGTCGCGACGCGACAGAGCCTGATTCGTGTATACAAACACTGCAGTTCGCTCCCGTAAGTGGCACGCGAAGTGGCTCGTTAATTAAAACCCTTCAGCGACTACTACTACTACTACTATCCCCCCCTCTTCCAACCCCCCGCCCCCCACCCATTCCTCTTCTCTCTGTTTCCCGAAATTAGTTACGGATAGGCTGACGGCCGGCCGTTTAATTAAAAAGGATCCTCGTCATCGCGGCAGCAGCAGCAGCAGCAGCAGCAGTAGCAGCACATTTGCAACGAATTGCACAAAGTGTACGGCTAGAAACTGAATGATTTACGATCCCCGGGGCTAGAGCGGGAGGACGAGGGGAGAAAAAATAAACCTCTTCTCCTTTTTTTTCTTCTTTTCATTCTCCTCCGCGCCTAGTTCGCGCAATAATGATGGCAATAATAATAACGCACATGGGGATAATAACAACGCCATAAAAGCTATAGTGTATTAATATGATGGTGCGCAGTGTATGTATTTGAAAGAGGTCAGCGGCGGCGGCGTTAACCTTGCTCTCGGAGGGACGGGGTATACGGAAGGGCGAGTTACACACCGCCATTATGGTTTTGTGTATTATATATACTGTATACCACCACCACCACCACCGGCACACACAGGCGTCAACTCGCTGTTTAAAACCCGAGACTGTGTACCTTCCTATCCTTGTATACAGACGAGCGCCGCCGACGACGACGACTCTGCCCCTCCCGCGCGATGGGGAAGAAAACATTTCGAAGCCATAATAGCGCGTAGGCATACCTCGCGCCAACTGCCCGTGCCTGCGCGCGTCGTCCCTACTCCCTTCCTCGTCGGCCCTTCGAGAGAGGGATATGGATCCTTCTGCCTCCTCCTCCTCCTCCTCCTCCTCCTCGGGGTCCGTGGAAATAAATTAGAGTTCCCGGCGCTCGTGAAACGTGCGGCTCGAGCCCTGGTACAATACATACGTATATATACGTTGTTGTACTGCGGACGGGCGCGCGCGCACGAGAGAGTCAAAGGGGGGTGGGGGGGCGCGGGACTCTGAACGCCACTGCCTCCTCCCCGTCCGGGGCCATTGTGCGCGCGCCCGTAATTTACATGTAAATTATTGATGATTGCTCCGATGATGAGAGTTTGTCCGTTGATTAAATTCGCCGCCGCCGCCACCGCTCGCTGCGCGTTTGCGTATATTTGTGAGAAATATCGTAGATTTTTCGTCGTCGTCGGCTTTTGATCGTTCGGTCGTCCGGTTTTTTTTTTTTTTTTTTTTTTTTTTTTTTTTTTTTTTTTTTTTTTTTGTTTTTTTGTTTTTCGGACGAACGATCGAATTTCCGCCGTATACGAATCGTTATACGAACGCAGTGCATCGGCTGAAATTCGAGTTTCTCCTCTCGCGCGCACGATCGCGTTTGTTTTCGGCGACGACGACGACAGCAGAGATTTTTCGTGATTTGCGAAATGACGATTCATCTCGATACATCGCGTATCGATGAGTTCATTCGACCGCGTAATATTTGTCGCTCCCCGCGTCTCTGTACAGATTCCTCTCCCTCGCACGAGCTCGTCGGATTGAAAAATGATGCATCAGAGTTTTCGCCCGAGGATTGAGGCATCGCTCGCTTCTCGCCCTCCGCGCTGCGTATTATACGGAGCCCCCCCACATACTTGGCTGACATGCAAAACCTTCGAAGAAGAAGGGGTGGGGGGGGGGGGGGCCGACGATACGAGTGGTGGAGCACTGTCAACCTTCCCCTCGGAACAATGACTCTCGTCGTCGTCGGATTGCCACTGCCGCCGATCCTTTGTCACGCGTCTATATCGATGGTGCAACGGTGTCCTTTTTTTTTGTACAGTGTTATAGAATAATATATTTATACTGAAAGTCGATCAATCAATCCCGGTGCTCTCTCTCTCTCTCTCTCTATGTGTGTCTCGTGTGATGAGGAAACAAAAAGGAACTGACGTTTTGAAAAACGTGCACTCACGCGGCTGCCCGAATACAATTAGCCCCGCGATCATTGTCTATGCGCATAATTATCATCCCGAGAGCCACAACGAGCGGTCATTAATTAAAATAACAGCTCGGCCGTATACGTACGGTTGGAACAATCGCGTGGAACTTGCGTCCACCTTCGAGTTGAAAACTCGTTGGGATAAATGCGTGTTCTATTCAAGCTCCCGACCCTGAAGAATGGACGTCGCAGAAGAGTTCGCGCGACGGAAACTAACGGCTCGATCTGCGCACACGGGCAGATGGAGGGTGTTTTATTTCTCTTGGGAGAGCGTAAGTATATATATATACAACACCGCAGCCCCGATATCGAATAATTGTCCCCTGTTGTTCGTGCTCTCCCAGTCTCCTTCGGGTGGCTTGGCCGGGGAGATTTTCAGGCTTGGCTCTCCCGCAAGTATTATACTCGTTCGTTTTGGTTTCTTTTGCTCGCCTGCTCATGGTCGAGACTTTTCATCGTACATTCAATTTCATCCGTGGTCCGCGACGGATTATGACGCGTCTCTTTTATCGCCAATGGTACATATTTTTCTTCTTCTCCCAGAGGACCATAACGTTCTTCTTTTGGATTACGTATAGTCTCAAAAAATTCAAATACCTCGGCTTATTATATGGCACCACATGACTAAGCTCGTGACTTGCTCGTGACCAAGTCCAAGCCATAAAATAAAATTGTCCAAAAACGAAGTGTCTCCACCCAAAATCGATTCTCACGCTCGCTTTATCTTTTTCGTTTCAACAAAATCAACGTCGTCGCATACACGTTATTTCACTCTTAGTCATGTATCAGGCTTTCCGCGCGGTGAATAATCCCTCGGCAATTCTCTGTCGAAACTGACACACGCGCACAATTCCGCTCCGTCGACGGGGCTCTGATAGAACAGTAGCTCGGCCACCATTCAATCGTCGTCGTCCATGGTTGCGAATAATAAATCACCGCCTCGCGACACGGGAGAACAATTTGTCCGCGAGGTTTCTTCGTTTCGCCATTTTTTTCCACATCTATTCCCGATCATTTTCGATTCATCGCAAACATTGCTCGGACAAAAATATAAATAGTATAGTATTATAATAACGAAATAATCACGAGTACTTCAAGAAAACATTCGTACCATCCATCTATTTTTCAACCTAGAATTTTCCACGCCTCGCGCGATTACACATGTATACATTTATATTATACGTTACACAGGTATTGTACTTCGCAGCGTCTGTGCCTCAGCTATCGTACTATATACACGAAAGTCCTTGGGCAAGCGAGAGAGAGAGAGAGAGGGAGGCGGAGGGAGGGAACAACGACGAGCGAGCGATTTAACCGACCCCTGATCGACCGAATGAATAGGCCTGTATATATACGTATACGTATACACATATACACATCGCGGGGTGAGGAGAGGAGGGGGGGAAAGCCGTCTTAAGGGCAGGCAGTCAGGGGCGTAAGGACGCGTACTCGCTCTCTCTTGCCTCGCCTCGACCTCCGTTACCCTCTCGAGAAGGCGTAAGAAAAAAATAATAATAATAACTCGGTGACGATAGAACGGCGATTATGCAACGTTGCAAACCGTGATACACGCGGTTGAACAATAAACAAGCGACACTTGTCGGCCGAGCGAGTGTTTGAACCAAACAATTACAACTGACCCTTTGCTCGGCTCAGCCGGGCACGCGCACACGTAAGGAGCCAAACTTGTATACCTGGACGGGCGAATAAAAGCGGGGGGGAAGAAAGGGAAAGAAAAGAAGCAAGTATCGCGGGAGAAAGTTACTGCTCTCTCTGTGTATACAAGTACGCAGAGGTACAGGCCCGAGCGTCCTGTACAACGAGCGGCGAGGCCTTTCCTTTCCACCCTCGAGCCATCCAGTCCATATGCGCGCCGAGAGAGAGGCGACCCTCCGGAGCCCAGCAAAGAAGGATGACTGCGGTACAGAGGACAGGGGGTGGATGGATGGATCGAGGACTCCGCTGTGGAAGGAACAAGGCAGCTCGATATACATGTATACACCTAAGCGCGAAAGCTGGGGTCGCATCGGCGCGTCGGGGGAGGGAAAACAGAAAAAGAAGACCGCCCTTGGGAGGGCCGACCGGCGCGCGACGTTTCTTATAAAACGAGAGGCCGACGATCGGCGCCCCATCAGCGGCAGAATCGGGTGGAAAACAACCGGAGGGTGTACGCGTAGATATAACCCCCCCCCCCCCCGGTCCCTGGCTCAACCGCGACAGCGGCGGCGTTATCCGCGCTTACCGTCGCCGCCTTCCTGACCCCGATTCTCCGGCTCGCGGCGCGCGCGGGGGAGATACATCATCTCTCGGCGCCTGTCCGCCACCACCACCACCAACGCGGAGGACTCCCCGTCGTCGTCGCCACCTATGCGTTATTACAAATATACTGGATACCTGTGTGTGTGTGTGGGTATATACGGTAAGCGTGTATCGACGATCCGTTTAGTGTCAATCACCGCCGGCGCGCGCGCTTCGACTCCCGTCTTCGCTCTTATGATTCTCTTCTTTTTTTGTTTCTCGCGCGCGCGACGGGCTTATGCATATACAAACGCTCGCGGGGCTGTGGAGGCTTATACTCTTGTTGCCGAGACGCGTATAAATATATGGGGTGTATTATAGGTACGTTAAGCATGTAAATGGGCGACAGCTGCTGCTGCCGGTGCACTATGTATTGTAGCCTATATACAAACGAAGAAGGGAGGGTATGGGCGAGAAGGAGTGGAGGAGGAGGAGGAAGAAGGTCGTATGGATACACGGTGTGCTCTAGTGCTCCGCGGTCGGTCGGAGGAGCGGAGGAGAATGATGAAGGAGAATTATTGATGAGTCGTCGTCGTCGTCGTTGTCGTTATATAGTCTATGTGACTCGACGCCGTGATATCGCGCATAGCGCGCCTAATGACGGGGGTGGCGCGCCGGGGGAATTTTACTCTCTTATACGTATAAGGCATACACCGGCCGTCCGGTCGTTTCCTCATCCCATCCCGGTTTTTTCTCCGACGCATAAGTCGAGCCGTTCATCCCGCGACGGTGGTGTCATAATGGGCGCGATTAGCTGTACACCCATAGCCATTAGTGTGTGTGTGTGTGTGTGTATAGTACACACCTTACGCCGTGCTATAAAATACAGGGTCTTTCTCCGTACAGTATACTGACACAGTTGAGTCGATTTTACTGCGAATCCGTTATAATTTTTTGTTCATCATCGACGTCGCACCGACAGACGCGGCGAACAAAAATCGTCACAGTATCTTCGAACGATCCATCGCGAAACGCTATCGCTGATGGCCAAACAAAACAGGACCAGCAGCGATCGGCCTTGTTATAACACACCCTCAAACAATCCACGAGCCGCTTGGCTGCCGTACGAACCTCCTCCGCCGCCACAGAGGAGTCGTCCGCTCCCCCTACCCCGGATAGCCATTAGCAACGCTAAAAAGCCTACGGCGTGTCCGACACCACAACTACCACCTCGATTTTCAAGTTCAGTCACCCTTGCGAATCCTACGTAACGAAGGGGGGCGAAAAACGTAGCAACGACTCGCGGGGCGGTTTATCTAATCGGGGGCGCCCCGCTCGGCTTATCCTCTCGGCAAACACCGTCCCCGGGAGTCCGGGAGGGGAGACCCGGGCGTGCAGTTACAGTTGCACGCACGCACGGACGGACGGACGGGCGTAGGATGGAGGAGAAAAGAGAAGGCCGAAAGAGGGACACGGCCGCACCGTGAGGCGGTATAGGAGCAGGAGTATCGGCGTCTCGGGCGGGATCGTCCTCTCCCCTGCTTCTCCACCCCTTGCGCTATTCATGTATATGTATACAATACACGCGTGGGGAGCTAAAAGAGATGAAGGAAGGGAAGAGCCTTTGGCGCGCGCGCGTGACGGAGGACAGAGCCCCAATGGCGTCGCCGTCTGCGTCCTTACTGACTCCCACACTCTTGCGGTCGTATATATATATATATATATGTACGTGTATACATCACAGGGAGTGATAGAACGCCGCTTTCTTTTTCCGCCATCGATCGATCCGTCCCCCGGCGCACCTGCTTCTGTGTTTGCTCACGCACGCGAGCCCCCTTTGATCTCTCGGCTCCCTGTTTCCCCCGTCGGTTGTTATTGGATGTGTTTTTCTGCGGCGATTGGAGGATCAGCGGCAGCTAGAGTGGAGATAAGGAGGCTGCTACGGTAGGCAAGAGGTGATCGAAACAGCTGCCTCCCTATGTGGACTGTGTATTCATACTGCGGACGTGTCTGGTGTAATGAGTGAGCAGTGTTGTTTGCGTGGATCATCGGAGGAATAACTAGGGGGTAGCGGCGGGGGGTCGTGTTTTTGGTTTTTTTTTTTTTTTCGCCGCACGTACAGTCGCTCGATGTATTACGGCGGTTGGGCCGGGGTCGATTGGATCGGCCGGGTGGCGGGATGATATCGCCCCGATGTTCGTTTGGAGCACTTTGAACGGGTTTTTATTTGCCGACGATGAAAATGATCGACGAGCGAACAAGGGTTCGATCTGTAAATGCTGCTGATGGCTCTGTTGAGGTGCAACAACTGTCGACTCTTCTAATCGGCTTGGTGATTTGCATGACTATTGTTTCGAATTGTTACAATTTTCCATTCTTTTTTTTCTCCGTCGATCGTAATAAACTGAGTGCGAGACTACAGATCTCGCACTAATGGCTGATAGTAAGATGTGCGACTCCTCGTTTGATCCGTATACTGCGCATGCCCTGGCGCTAACGGAAGTCTCTTTATCATTTTAACCTTGCAATCCACAAAATCGACCCTCGTTCGTAAACTGCTGGACCTGCACTCGATTCTCACGTCTTCGTACCAACTCCAAAGGGAAAAGTTTCGTTTTCGAAAGCCCCGCCACTTATTGTTACACTCCGTGTGAGAGGTACCTGTCCGAACTTTCAATTTTCCACCGACCTTATTCCCATCGCAACGCCACGCGCACCGTTTACTTTTATTCGCGTTTGCGTACCCGTCAACAGTACGTACAGTCTGCAACGAAGCTCACACGTGTTTTCTCACATTTCCGTAACTTTACGAGCAGAAGCGAAGATTAGTCAGCTCCTTGTCATCCAAAAAATTCCATGATGCACAAAGGCCTATAAAATGATAAAATTTATTGGCCCTGTGCTATAAAAATGCATGCATATCTAATGTACAACTATTTACGCGCGCGAATCACACGTATGTTGAAAAAAAACAAACCATGTGGGTGCATTAACAATACATCACGTACCTGTATACCCAGAATCGTAATAATAACGCGTCTGCTGCTGCTGCTGCTTCGCGTGTGACACATAAGTACTTGTATATACAGGATCCGGCTCATCGCCCCGCGGGGCCTTCGAGCTTTGCGGGCCCTTCTCCTCTGCGTTCTCTGTGTGCGTGCCCGCGACGTATGGTCATAATACAGGTAGACACGAGCAGCATGAGGAGGCTCGAGCGTGAGAAAAAAAACGCTGCGGGGGGGGGGGGGGGGGGGGGGGGGGGGGGGGGGGGGGGGGGGGGGGGGGGGGGGGGGGGGGGGGGGGGGGTACCATACATTGTGTGTGCAGCGATGCCCCGGGTAGTTCCTGTTCTGCTGGTGGTGCGAGCGTTATAAATGGGGCATCGCGGGATTTAAATGTAGAGCGTGTGCATATGGGGGTAGCGGAGGAGGGGTGTCTGCCGTTCGTATAATACGCGTATCTATGATTCGTTCCTTTTTCTTCCTTCCCTTCCTTCCTCCATACAACGTCGATCGATCGCTCCCTCGGTCGGTCTTTCGATTCTGGTTCCGGTTTTAACGGGCACTCGTATATCGAAGTTACCGAGGGCTCCCTTTTTTTTCGAGATACCCGTAATTATCCTGCATATTTCATAAAAAGGAAACAATGTACGCCACGATCCGAACGACCGACAATTTTTCACTCCAGTGAATGATCGAGCGTCCATTATTGCTCAGCGGATTCGAGGAACGCGTGGATATTCATAAAATATGATCCAGCGGTGTGTAATTTCCACTCGGACGAATGTTAACCATTCCGAGTTTAAATAATAAACAGCGCGATACGCTGTAGCAGGGGTCAGTCGGAAGCGGAATTTCGGTGCCAGGACGATCTCGCGTGAATCTCGAACGAAAACAGCAGTATAATATAGTAGCGGGAGGAGAGGGGCGATCCAATTGTTCGGACCGCGCGTGGAGGCAAAGGAGAATCTGTCAAAAGGGTAACGCCACTTGAAAAGGGTACATATACCGCAGCAGCGGCTGGGGAAAAGGGTAAACGAGTTTTCCGAGTCTCTTTCGGGGCGTTGAATCATATTTGCGTGCATGATGATGTATAGGGGTAGACCTGCCGGCTCTTGGGAATGGACTCCTGTCGAGAAGTGGAGGAGGTGCAGGTTGTTGGCATCTGTATGCACGCTTGAGGGGATAACAGCTCGGAGTACCGGATAAGTACGGGGGAATCGAATCTTTTTTTTTTTTTTTTTTTTTTTTTTTTTTTTTTTTTTTTTTTTTTTTTTTTTTTTTTTTCGCCTCGCTCGGTGACCACGCTTCTTTTTCCTTCCGTCCAAGAGAGTATCTGCCGATCGAGGGGTGAAAATCAGTTTGGCCAATGGAGTCTCCCAAAAGTTCGACTCGTATGATACGGGGGTATCGTAACCAACTGAAAAAGTGTGCATGGGCACGGACGAACATACAATTCGTACGAAAGCCCGGGGTGTGATATTTATTAAAACGCCGTCCAACTATTTTGTTTTATGCGCCTGTCCCGTGGAAAATATGTATACAGCACGGGGTTGTGGGAGAGCTAGGCCGCCGAGGCGTGTAATAATTTGCATTTTTAGTATTCTTAGCATACACTAGGACTTAACGGCGCGGGCTCCTTTTTTTATTTTTCCCTCGCACAGTCGTTGCCCCAGTTACGCGCGGAATTCGAGTGGGAAAAGTTAAAGTGTCGCCGACGGTTCGCGGGGGTTGAGCGTGTTCTATATTTTACACGTCGTTGTTTTTATTGCGCCGATGGCAGATCTTTGCGCCGAAATTTGTCATTTTGAAAATTCACGGCGCGATAATTTCGAGCACTGAATACATCACAATATTTGCACACGAGCGCAGAATCGTGTCACCTGAACCTTGGCGAATCAAAGACGGTCGTTAATAACCGATCCAGCGATCTACCTGCACTTGCCGGCGCATGCTCCGTGTATACGTTACATTCGGTATTACAGCTCTGGCGCACGCGTGCATGATAATAGGCACCGCGGCCAGGTGTATAATAAGTATACGTATACACGAAATTAGGAGCCGAAAATTCGTCGAGTCATCCTCCATCAGCCCTGTGCCGTTGCGCGCACATTAGGTGAGTATTTTCGACGCGCTCGGGGGATTCCGATTTCACCGCTGTCGACGGTTTTCCTCCCCTTTGGTGACAGCCCGTAACGCATTTCCTCCAGAAGAGGGAGGAAAAAAAAGAACCGACCGAGATTCCGGGAGCGCGGAGGAGGAAAAAGTGTCAAGACACACACACAGTGTGCACAGGGCCCTGCAGGGCAGTATTAATTATTCCCCAACGCGCGCTGCCGCGGCCCTTCCCGGAGCGCGAGTTACCGCAGGCTCTGCGAGAGGACGACGGCACGACTGTAAACTTCCTACTTTGGCGCGCGGACGGCTCCTCTGTATAACATACATGCGCGCCGCTGTCGCGGGGGCTCTCCTCTTCCCGAAGTATTGTATGCCTGCAGTGATGGTACGTAGCGGCGGGCGGAACTGAGGAGGGGGTCGATGAACTTGGGCCCCGCGCCCTCGCGCGCCCGTATATACATGTATATTTGTGTGTGTATAGATCTCTCGGTACCATGCTGCCGCGCGCGGCTAAGACGCCCAATTAAGTGCCGGTCGTTTTTGCTGCTCTTATCTGTATGTACGTATAACACACATCTCCGTCGCGGGCACTTGTGTGTCTGCTGCGTCGTTCGCGTGTGTGCCGGGCTCTCGCAGGGTACATCGGCTTTCCGTCGAGTCGTCGCTATTTT
>JAPYYV010032871.1:0-14792 GCA_030522625.1 Copidosoma aretas | reverse complement strand
TACGCTGATTTTCGAGGACGCGTGACGCGTGCATACAGTAACTATCACTACTTTCGTCCCGATGTTCGGTCGGTCACCCCCGCTCCCATTCGGTTCGCGTCCGTGTACCTTACTTTCCCATATCATAATGGCCCCTGCGCCAGCTTTCACAAAGATTGGAACAGAGCGAACCTTCTCGCATATTGTGTACCCTTTCGTGCTCGTGATCATGATTGGGAGAAGATCCTCAGCGACAGGCGTGCATCACTATGCCCGATCCAACGTCCGACGGCGGATATAACCGGCGAGGCGTAAAAACGAAGGAGAGGAGACGAAAGATCACCCCGAGACACCCGTTCCCCGTTTATCGTATCTCCTATATCCTTCGAGCTGCGGGTTAGCGCAAAATTACACGTCTGGCAGGGGTGCGCGGGAAAAATATCGGCCCCGGCGAGATTGCTCCGTCCCCGCACGCCCTTCGATACGCGCAGCACACGGAAACGTGAGTGCTCGGCAAATACGGCCCGAGGTTTTACGGCGAGCGTCTTGTAGGCGGCAGCGCGCTGTAATTTTATTGTTCCCCCGCGGGAAGCACCTGCAGCGTATAGCTGCGATGAATACTCGATACGCCTCCCCCCTCCCCCCCGAGCGCTGAAGCGTCGCCGACTTTGAATCGAACCCGCAAACGCTCAAGCGAGTCCTCGAAGACTTAATGCTGAACAGAGCGTATACGGTTTATCTCGCAGAGCATCGGGCGCTAAAGGAATCTGGAAGCTAAAGCCCGGCGCCGCTTCCCCCCCCCCCCCCCCCCGCACCCTCGGGTCGATACAGCCATCGAGCAGTTCCTGACCCCGGGCTAATTAATTACCCGATCTCGCCCGCGCGCCCAGCGGCTCTAATCCCGCAAGGTAAGTACGCCGAATCCCCGGGCTGCGATAACAGTTACGCTTCGGACACCCCCCTCCCCCCCCCCAACCTCCAACCACCACCACCGCCGAGCTACGGAGTTTGTCTTGCCCCGACGCCCCGCCGACTTTGTCGCGGCAGCCTCTGTTGCAGCCGCTCGAGCGTGCCGGGAGCACCCCCCGAGCTTAATGTACTGCTTTGACGCGATGAGCACTTGACCCGGGGCCCCCGGAGCGTCGATGGATTTGCATAACAGGTGTGCGTCGGGGAGGAGCCTGGGACTGTGGCTCGAGTTGGGGGGGGGAGAAGGTTTTTTAGGATTAATGGTGCGATTTGTAGCTTTAAATTTTCCCGTTCGTGTGGTTTTTCGAGGGATTTAACGAAGCTCTGGGCCGATGGGTTGGCTGTATAAAAAGCGGTTATCTCACGGGGGCTGGTCTGTATGTAACTGAACGGCAAATTTTGTACCGGGAATTATCGCGGGGATTTCTGGGTCGGTCGCAGTTCGTACATGACGTTCGACAGAGCGGATTATTTTCCGATAATGCGAACAAAATTGTTTCGGTACATGGAGGATGTACCGCGATATTCGACAAGTGAAAAGTCTTTTTTTCTTTTTTTTTTTTTTTTTTTTCTGCTTGGGTGTTGTGCGGCGGTGTTCGGCGGGGGAAAAGTCTTTTTTTTTTTTTTTTTTTTTTTTTACAGTTAAATATATCCGGCTTATGGGCTCAAAGCTTCGTTTGAATATCGTTTGGGTTCGGTGAAAAAGTTTTTCAATGTACCGCGTTTAGTACTGTGATGATAGGGGGAGCGAGCTACGAAATAAATTTTCCACGTGTCGCAGCTCAGTCCAATCAAATTTTAATTTTTCCCACTTATTTTCAAACAAAGCGAGCGAAATTTTTGGAAGCATGACACAATTTTTCAAACTGCAGGTTTTTTTGCTTTTCATTTACACTGAACCATGTGGCTTACAAGCACAAAACTCAAAGCTTTATACGAACATTAAAAAAAGTTTAAAATCAAAAGGAATTGCGTTGAAAAAATTGCAGAACTCGAAGCGTAGTCTGACTGAATATTGGCTATGTCACTTAATTTCAAAAAATAAAAAATAAAAGTTGGAAACATTTGGAAATTTATCAGAGAGGAATTCATCGTTCCTGCATGTACATTGAAAAGTAACTTTATGTTCTCAAATCTGTTCGCAAATATTATTTCAAAATGAGTACTTGGTCTGATTCAATGCGGCGTTACTTTGCTCATTCGTAATTTTGATGAAAAGTGTAATAAATTCAAAACGCATGGCTGATTTGATTTTTTATTCTCAGGTATATGTAAATGGTTTGTAAGCTCGATGCTGTATTCAAATATTGTTCACGATGTATATATTTCGCTGGAAAGAATTCTGCATTCACCACGATTGAAATGTAAGTAGCGGATAAGAAGTTGAAAAAAGCAGGTATCACCGTCTGATCGAATACTGACTTTCACCACTTGTTTTAACTTCCTCAATCTGTATAAATATCGTACAGAACAGTTTTCAGTGCACACAACGAAAACCCACTTTCCCATACAGGAGAGACAAACAAACAGACAGACAGTCAGGGACAAACAAGACCCAAAAGAGATAGAAAGAAAGAGGGAAGGAAAACGGGTGGAAAAAAGTCCCGGTAAATACAAAAGCCAGCTCGCGACGGGTAAGCAGCAAGGAACTGTGTAATAAAAGCTCGTAACGCCGAGTATTGGCACAGCTTGATTTATCCCCGCCAGGCGCAAGTGCAGTGCAGAGTTATATACACCCGGCGGCAGGGACAGTTCCCGAGAGCCAGCCGCACACGTTTTTACCCCCTCCGCAGCTGGCACTCCGCTTCCCGGTCCTTTGCGCGCGTCAGGGCGACACCCGTGCACATCGCCTCTCCTTCTTCTTCTTCCTCGACTTTTTTTCCTTTTATCCTCTCTCTAATGTCCTCCCCGCTCCTTATCCCGCGCCGCTGCCGCTCGAAATTTATGGCCCGTCAAGCGGCTGAACGAGAGTGGTAGCGCGGGGACAACATTTTTAAACCAAAAGTAATGACAGGCCGGTGGTGTTTTGGATCGTTTGATTTGCTCTTCCCTGGTATTGGCATCGAAAAGTATCTGTGGGAGCCACAGTTTCCTAGGTGTTTTGTGTCACGAAAATCACATGACATGCGGGCGTAACAAAGTATCCGAGCTTAAAACAGAGATACGTCGCGTTCCCGTTTCGGTAGGGTAGGGTACAGAAGAGCTGAAACTTGATAACGTCATATTATACAAAGCAGAGCCCGAGGAGCTAGTAGCTAAACTTGGAATCTCGAAGCCCGCAAAATTTTACGCTTTCAAAGTTAACGCGTCTGCACTATTATCATCATCATCATCTTCCCGATGCGTAACCCAAATCCCACAGTAACGAGGGCGGTTAAACCACCTCTCGGAGCAGCTTACCTCCAAACTATCTCCGCACCGCGAACGTTTCAATGAAAAATCACGCTCGGCCGGGATTCCAGCGAATCGCGCGTCAAAGGAGCCAAAAACTCGGATCCATCTCATTACGGCGAAATGCACATTCTAGCCCCCGCGAGAAAAAAGCGCTCGTTCCTCGCGACCCAGAAACCGAAGAGGTTGGTCGAGGAGCAAAAGTAAAAACGGGACGAGGAGGGGGGGGGGGGGAACAGGGACAAGCAGAAAAGTGAATTAAGACTACTCGGGCCCCTGACGTTGCGCAACGGGGCAACTTTGACGTCTACCTACGTACGTACGCGGACTCTGCTAGGGGTGCGCGCGCCTTGAATATCCGCCCCCGAGTCGGCATCGGAGTCCCGTCACGTAGCTGGTGTTACGCGGTTACGCTATCGTTACTCCGTACGAGCCTCCCCTCCCGCTGCCCGTAGTTCTCCCGACTCTATCTTTCGGCCTCGCATCGAACGAAGTTTTCTCGCCTTCCCTTGGCCTCGACGTCCCGCCAGAGTCGAAAATTCGACGGCGACCGGAAAACGGTCCTGATGGCATTTTATACTTTTTTTCAACTCCCCCGCTATCCATCACGGCAAATTTCACCGGGGAGAAACTTTTATGAGCCCGCGAGTGAAACCTGCGGGACATATTGCCAGCGTGAGAATCGCGCGTTTAGCACCCCATAAGATCGAATACACACGCGCGGCGTCACCATGCGCGCGAGTTTTATCGCTCCCCGCGAAGATCTCGGAGTGACGCAATAAAACAGGCACATAAAACATCCCCGGCCTTCCTTCCCGCCGCAGAGCCTTTTTTTAATATTCGAGCGATACGGGCACCCGCCGCTGCGGGAATCAATGCGGAATCGGGTTGTGCGAAAGCAGCACAACGATATCACGCACCGCGGTCGAACGCAGTTATGATCAATCGCGTTTTGTTATTGCATCGGGTGATTCGGTTCGCGGCGGAAAGCAGCCCACGGTTCGCCCATCCGCTCGAGCGAACGTGGATTCCGGTGCGTTTTGATCGATGTATAATCAGTGCTCTGATGATTTGGGCTTGAAGAAAAAATATCGAATCAACGTGCCGTCGAGTGCGAATACATAGGACTTTACAAGACCGTGGCAATACGAGAGTTTAGGTAAAAAAAAGGCTTGAACAATATTGCCCTATAGTAATATTACGTATCTTCATTCATGTATCGTCTTAGCTTTACACTGTATTTGTCTTGTCGAAAAGATATTAGTCTTGTCAGTAAAATGGTTTATGAAACTTATTCGACCACAACTATGTAGTTTACACAAATAACAAAAGCATTTATTTTTATTGTCATTTAATAAAATAGATTTTTGACTTTGCATATCATTGTAAAAACATTCAAGAACAAACAGGACTTTTTCAAAAAATAAATGATATCTATAGAGCTACACTAACATACTATCAAATATCGATTAAACCATGGTTTTAACCATGGCCTCTTACTACAGAACGTAGTTGAGTATATATTTATAAACTTGAAATTCTTTGTAGCTATTTAAAAACGATTTAATTTGTAAAAGTTTTTGATTTTAACGACTGCTAAGGATTATGAAGATAACGTATGTATGTCTTGATATCCCACCGTGCGTCTAGCAGCGTAGGCACCCTACTGAAAATATATGTGTATGTTCTACACTTGAAATTTATACGTATAAAATATACGTTCATACGTATGATTTTACGTTAAAATACAGGCATTTTTTTTGGTACAATTTTATACGTAAAAAAATACGTGTATTTTATACGTATAAGGGTATATATTATACGTATAAAATATAAAAAAAGGAATACTTTTTTAGTCAGTTTTATTATATTTTCTAATTGAAAAAAATAGAAACATTGTTAGAAATTAATAACTAATTGTTTTTACAAATATTTTTTTCATACTATTTATATGTATAATTTATACGCGCATACGTATTAAATATACGACTGTACGTGTAAAATACACGTATTTTTTTACGTATAAATTGTACCAAAAAAATGCCTGTATTTTTACGTAAAATTATACGTATAAAAGTATATTTTATACTCATAAATTTCAAGTGTAGAATATACATATATATTTTCAGTAGGGCTATCCAGTTAATCCGGGATATGCTTTTAATTAAAAACAGACATGAAATTAACTATGTTGTACATCAAAAATACAAAAATACGGTTTTCTTGCAAATGTTTTAGATTATGACGGCTGCCATGGAGTAAATAAGGAATACACCTAGGTCATGTTTTTCTACTGTCTTTTTTTAGCCTAGTTATTAACTACCTACTATAAAGTGTGCTTGTGTGTAAAAACATATGCAGTTAACCCTATGTTACGCATCAAAATAACGGTTCCCTTACAATAGTATTGAATTTTGATCTCTGCCACAGTTCGGGACCACAATATTTGTAAACTCGAAATTCTTTGTAGCCAAGCTGTAATATACTTAATCTAATATTAACTTCAAACGCTTCCTCTTGAAATTATAATTTTATTAAATTAAAAATTATTTGTTATACGACACAGAGCAAAATTTCAAAAATTTCCAGGATCAAAAGGAAAATTCCAAGAGTTTTCAAGGATTCCAGGAGGTAAAATTAAATTCCAGGAGTTTTCCAAGATATCCAGATTTTCCAGGATCTGTACGAACCCTGCCGACACTTTACAATGAAATCAACGTGGTAAAATAACGAATGCAATTTCGATTAATTGGAGCACCGATTAATATGATCAAATGCATGAAAAGAGGGCAAAGTTTCTCCCTTGCTGACGATCGTATGGGTCAGCAGACGATTACAGGGGCAAGCCTCTCGCGCGCTAAATAAAGCCTCGCCCCGATAAGTTGATCCAGAGGAGCCGAAAGCGACTCCACTTGATCACGACCGACGCGGCGCGGGTCAAACTCTCGAGTGTCTCGAAATGACAAGTGCAACACTGCGAGAGAAAATACCAGCTGTATGGAGGTACATCTACATAGAGAAGTAGGAGAAGGGAAAAAGAGCCGGAGGAGAGATAAAATCGCAGCAGCAGCAGCGGGCGTCGTTCGGAAAAAACGTCCCCGGAAATTAAGTTCGCAACTATTTGAACGGACGCCAGTTTGTTGGGGGGGGGGGGGGGGGTGGGGGGGGGGGGGCGGGGGGGGGGGGGGGGGGGGGGGGGGGGGGGGGGGGGGGGGGGCGCTGTATACCTATGTATGCATACGTGGAGGGAGTCCGGCGACTCGTTTTCTTCGGGGGTCCGAGGAATTATTTTGTAAGTTTCGCCGGCCGGCCGATTTTCTTCTCTCTCTCTCTCTCTCTCTCTCTCTTCGGAGCCCGGATTGGGAATCCCCGTAATTGCGTCCCCATCACGTTCCGTGCTCGAAAGGGAGCTTTTAGAGTCGCGGAGAGGAAGGTTGGGGGGAAAGGGGGCGATGCGCTAATCTCCGCTCCACGGCCCTCGGCTCCTTTTTCCAGCAGACCAGGTGGCCTCTGTTTTCTCGCGCTACTTTCGAGAGCTGTCGTCGAGATTTTTGCATGTTCAAGAAAATACACCTTTAACATTCAAAGTACGTATAGAATAGTCAATATTTTTATGATCACGACAAGTTATCCGTTCCATTTAACGTATTCAACAATCAAAGTCGAATGAAATTAACAAATTTAATAATACTGGTATTCTTTTAATCAATACCGAAGTCGAGATCAAGATCTCGATTCTCGATACTCTACCCAAACATTAACCATTTGTATTAAACTTGCAACTTTTTATTAAAACGTTTTAATGTTGAATGCGTCGAGCAGAATGAAAGGCACATTAGACCCATGAAAATGGTGACTTTTTCCAACGTACTTTGAAAATATACGGTGTTTTTTCTAAATCTCGAAAAAATCTCGTCCGCCATCCCGTTCGCCCATTCTGCTGTTCAGCTCTGGCGGGAAAACATTAAAATTAGAGCTCGCATCGGGGAATTCTTTGCCGCGTATCCTCTTCGCTCTCGAGTTCCATCACGCGCGGTTGATAATTCAGGGATGCCCGTTGCAGGGGGGAGGCGAGAATTTCGTGCGCACGCAGCATTCGCACTCCTGCACCGTGAAATAATTACTCGAGGCGCAGTGAGCGCTCGTGATTCGCAGCGACGGCAACGTAGTTTTCGGACGAGAGACAACGAACGACGCTTGCATTGACGACGCTGTCTCGTATCGCGGCAAAGTTCATCGACAATTTTAAGCGCGCGCTCGAAAGATTGCGCGGATCGCGGCTGGATGAATTGAAAAAACGATCCCAGCCGGGGCACGAGAAACCTCGCCGCGTTCGATCGTAACTCAGCCGTACAGTGCGGGCGCGAGCACTCGAGCGGCACCGCCGACGGTATCTTGTGTATAAATTATTGTCCCTTCGCACTCTCGACCCCCCCCCTCGAACGGTACTTAACGGTTGGGAGAACCCGCGCCATTCCGACGAGGAGCTCCTCCCGAAGAGCTCTTTCGGGCTGCTGAATGAGCTGGAAATGCGATTACATGCGCAAAAGGAGGGTATAAAACCGCGCGAGTGCTCTCTCTCCCCTGCCGCGCTGCGCCGCAGAGCGCGCCGAGGGACAGCGGAAGTCACGGCTCGGCGTCTCTTGCAGGCCGATAGATCGACACTGGGGTTGCTTCGTTGGTTTTGGAGCGTGAGATCGATATTTGGCTATTTTTTTTTTTTCTTTCATCCCAATTCGACCCGCCGTACTGTGATTGATTTTAGTCCGTCGCGGATGGAGAAAACCAAGATGATTCATGACAATCGTACGGCTGATTCGTCTCGTTACAACATTGTTTTTACAACCCGCGTGGAAGAAAATAAAATGGTTCCGCATAGCCGAGACGCCCTGCACACTTTTATAGAAAGACTATCTTTATACATCTGTACTAAATAAAGAGAAATGTGACTACGCCTACACCTCAAAGCCAAAGCACAATTTCATACATCCAGCGAACACGCAATGTTTAGCCTCAAAATTATAATACGTTATATAAATCCGCTCATCTTTATAATTTTACTCTACCCAAGTTATATTACCATTTATTAAATAAATTAATACTTTAACGCCTTTCTTTTACCAAATTGTGATTTTTATGTTTGTATTTTTCTCAATTATGCATCATTTTCTGCGTGCCGATGTTTTCAAAAACATTGTCATACGTAACGCTTCTGTACACTTTAGTCTTTTCTATGTATTGTTAATTCTGCTATTAGTGTGACCGTAATGCGTACTTAAATAAGTACTTGAACAATTCTCAACAGATTTTACTTTTTGTATTTATTTTTTCACTCATCAAGCCAACTATGTATCATAACTTTGTAATTGAATCCGAGGGCCAGACATGGATTTCCACAAGGCCTTAATAAAGTTCGATCTAATCTAATCTAATCTGTAATCCAAATGAAAAAAACACCTTCGCTCGGTCGGTCGCATGCGGGGAAAATTTTTCACCCGAGCGTACATTTTCCCGGGAATCGGCTACAGGGGCCGCGGGAAGAATGCAAAAATGACGTTCCGGGAGAGCAGAATTTCAAAAGAAGGGGGTGGGTAAACGCGTATCGAGATTTCACCGGATCGGAAACTGAGAAAGGAGCGCGGATCCGGATGCGCGCTGCTCGCACAGTTCGAGCTCACGTGTGCAGCGTTTTCTTCCTCACGGGCGAGAAAATTTCCAAGCCGCACGCACGAATTCGTGCCGCGGGGATCGTCGTTCGTCGGGAACCCCAGACATCTCGCGCCTCCTCGGCTCTCGCGGGGCGGGTGCAGCTCGTTTTTACGCACGAGTACTCCGCGCGAGAGCCCTGTTTTTTACCCCCCACCCCCCGCGGAGGAACAGCGCGAGAGCGCACGGGGCGTTGTGAAAAAGCTCGCTGACACCCGACGCCTGTTTTCCAAACGCCCCGTGCGCTCTCCGAAACTCCCCGGGGCAACCGAGCTCGAATTATCGGGTTCGAGGGCCCCTTCGGCCAGCCGCGTCGAGGGGAATCGTCCGCGTCGGTGCACGGAGTAGTATTCGCGCGTGCGTGAACTGTAGTACATACGCGCATAATCCGTACGGGGGAGCGGGCTACGGTTAACGAGGATTCGAGCGCTCGCTCGTTTCGCGGAACCGGAGGAGTGGGGCTGTCGAAACTTCGCCGCGAGTCGGTCTCTTGACCGTATGATTATGCGGTAATGACGAGGGGAAGAATCGCGGGTGGTTTTCTCGCGTGGGTATTCGAAGCTTTTACTCGTCGACATTTCTCCGAGGTGGAGGTCCGATGGACAGTTCGATCATTCCGTCTCATTCAAAAATATACGCGTGCAATTTAATTGGTTGTAAGTACTTATTTGGTGGAAAAGAAAAAAAAAACCAATTTGACGCAGGGTATCCTCTGTATGGCGTCGCATCGTTTATCGCGAGTATTTAAAATTACATCAACTACCGAGAAATTTCGAAAAAGACATCGTTAAAATGTGAGTGCTCCTTTCGCAGCCAAGGCTCATTAGCGTGAAAATATCGAATGCGGATCTTATTATCCGCGAGCAATTTCGGACTCGAAACGAGGTTCGGAGAATATTTCTCGGGTTTGCTTGGTCGTATAGCTGTATACGCTGTTGGGGAAAAACATATAATCGGATTCGCGTTACGAACGGCTTTTTCTTCCCTGCAGCTTATAATAATAATAAATAATGCACTCGAAAAAAAAGGGAAAGCTCGTGCAGGGTCTTTTGCTCGAGTAAACAGTGGGTTTAGAAACTTTTCCAATATACCCGCGACGGTATCAAACTATGTTGGCCGGCGCACATGTGCAGTATAAATTAGGTATAGATATATAGATGTGTGTGTGTGGCTGTGTGTGTGTACTTACCGGACACGGTGAGGTGAACTGTCCTTATTAGAACGGGATGAACGTTAACTTGGCACTCGTAGACGCCGGAGTCGCGTTCAGTTGCCGAACTAAGCCGCAGCCGCCAGTTATTCGGGATTTCGGCGTCGAGGGAGAAGCGGGAGTCCATCGAGTACGTCTGCTTGCCGATCGTGAGCAGAATGAGCTCGTTGTCGCGTCTCCTCATCCACGAGACCTGAGGAGTTTCCAAAACAAACGTCCAATTGAATTTCCAAACTTCTCGTGACTGTTTTTCAATCAACTATTCGGATTGGGAGTATTATTATAGTCTGGTATAGTCTAATGTAAATGTTTGTTTTAGGGAAAATTCGTTTACTAAATTGTATTCGTTATTATTATTACTATTATTATTATTATTATTATTCTATTCCATGTGAAACAATCGGTAAATAATCAGTGTATTTTTTTTCAAAATCACTGATTCAGGGTGAATATCCACTTATTGAAAAAGTGAAAATCAGACGACTGCGAAACAGTAAGCAGTCACTATTTAATTAAGTGCAAGATTGAAATCTTTATTTTCTTGGTGAAACAGTATTTTTTCAAAATGTTAATTCCTACTCTGCGAAAAGTAAACATCATCATCCGCTTCTTCGACAACTGACGGATCACTGAAAGTGCGCTGCGTTGCCATCTGAGTACATGCATAAGTGCCACGATCAACTTGCGACAAATTTTTTTCCAAAACTTTTCAGACCAATAAAATACACACGTCCTGCGCGCGCGAACACATTGCGCGAATCACGCGACAAAATATTCCGAAAGTCCATCGTCGATTCCCCGTACGCGGGGCGTAAGAAAGTTGCAGAAAAAAAAAAAAAAAATCACAAACAAGACGCGTCCATAGATCAACTGAAACGACGAGGGTGTATGAGGTAGCGCACGCGGCGCGTAAGAAGAGCAGTAAGGAGGCGGGGGGGGGGGGAAATTGAGTTACGAGGTAATATATTTTTCAATGAAACTCCGCGCTCTCTGATGGACAACTCCCGCGGGGCCTTCGAGCGGATCGTGTACGCGCCGGCCATGCAAAGACTCGCCAAGATTTTCTCGCGTCGTGTACAAGCTACAGAGTCGGTGAAGACGATACCACTTCCCTGGATACATCTGTTTCGAATTACGAGTCCTCGCCCTTATCTGTACATTATGCTCTACCGCGTCCCGAGAGCTATACTCGTAAGAAATGGAAAATCAAACCCACTCGCGAAGACAGAAAACCCCCCCCCGCCCCGAAGGGCCCCCCCCCCCGCCCGGGCGGGGGGGGGGGGGGTGGGGGGGGGGGGGGGGGGGGGGGGGGGGGGGGGGGACCAGTTCACACGTAAAACGAGAAGCAGCTCTCTCACCCCGGCTGTTTGAAATTCGGTTTGTTTGGAAATTCATAAATAAATATGGGAGGAAAAATCCGTGCGCGGCTTTGGCTTTGACACCCGGCGGGTGTACGTCCTTTGAAGAGGCGCGAAGTATATTGCCCCCGCAGGCACTGAGCCGAGCCGCCTGCCCTGCGGACCCTTTTTGTACGTTATAAAGGAAAAAAAAAAAGGAGCCCGGGCAGGGGGCAAGGAAATGTGGGAAAAAAAAGGCATGACTAACCACACGCCTCGCACGCCCGGTGGAACGGGGGGCGCTTCGGAGTTTTCCCGAGCGACAGAGGGGACGAAAAAGTTAAAGCATCGTTAGCCAACCAGGCAAGTCCCCCTCTCCCTCGGTTTCCCCCCCCCCCCCCCCTCCCTTTCGACGTTTCACGACCGACGGACGGTCGCTCTGTCTTCCTCGGGCAGTTGCCTTACTTTTACGACGTCGGGCTTCAAAGGAGCCGTGCCCCGCTGCTGGGATACGTGTGGGTGTGGAGCGCCGGAGCGCGAGCAGTCATTTGTCATTATTATGAGGTGCTCGACGGCTTCGGCAATCTTCAAGTTCTGCAGCAACGCGACGGGTGCAGCTGGCTTTTCGACTGTGCGCTGCTGCTGTGTTTGTTGGTCCACTGGTCTGTTGTTATTATTATATTTTCTCGTTTCTTCAACACGGACGGACGGGAAAGAAAAATATCCGAGTTTCCTGATTAATTGTTGACGAACGCGGCTTGACTGCGCGTTTATCAGCGTTTGAGGATTCGGCTGCTCGAGGAGTAAGAAGGATACACTTTTTCGTCGTACCAAAGGTCTCAGCCACGCGGGAGAACTTTCGGCTCAAGATTGTAGGAGCATCTTATCGAAAAAGCTTACGCTAAACAGTACGTCGTACAAGTTTGACATGGTTTGAGTGGTAAATATTTTAACGAGCGAGTAAAAGTATCTGAAAATGTTTCCAACTCGTATACCCGTAACATTTCGATAGAGATCACCTCTCCAATCATGCTGTCATATCGAAATTTTTAAAAATACGTAAATGCCAGGGATTGAACGTTTAAAATAGCAGCAAGAAGCTTTGTGCCAATCGATTGGCTGCGGTTGTGTATTTGGTTTTAGAAACAGCTATTTCAAATATATTTCAAAATCTCGTGATGGACTCGTGGCAGTTTGCCAAAGCCGTATAAATCTTCCCAACTACTATCATAAAAACACTTTATGACAGGGGCGAATAAAAATATTCACGCGTCACGATGAAAGCCGGAGGGGGGAAAAAAAATTATTTACTACCAAGATTTACTTTCGAACAAAGCTTTTACGAAACAATCCGCGTATCCATACAAAGTTCAGCTATTGTACTGAATAAAAAGTTGTACAAATATTTCCATCATCAGCTGCACGGATACTTGTTTCTACGTAGTCTCGAGTTTTCATTACGCAAAGTATAGAGAGCTAAAAAGTAAAGCACGAGCCGTAACACTCGAAACTTTGCTTTCATTTTATTTTTTGATGGAAAAAAGTAAAGAATAAAAAACACTGCGCCGAGAGTTTGTTCAAAAAGACGGCCCGTTCGCTGTTTGTTTGTTTCATGCTACGGGAATAAAATGCTTTCGGGGAATATTATAATCACGTTGGAAACGTCTCTTTTTTTTCTATTAGGGATTCGTTTACGCGATAGCTAGCTCGTTATAAAAATTGCGCAGTATAATAAACTTTAAAGCTGACGCGCAAAGGCATATAAAAGTTTACGAGCTGCAGCACACGATCGCTCAAAGCCCCCGCGTTAATACCCGCTGCCTTTGATGTTGTAACTGGCCCCTGAAATGTGAAAATTGACGTATTTACGCTGCTACTGCCATTTGTTAAATTGATTGCGTAAAAATTTTTTTCGGATCGTTTTGAGCTTTTGACGATTTCATACGGAAGCCCCAAAACGCTACAAATTGTAGCTTTTCGGGGCTTCCGCATAAAATTGTTTCCTGCTGAATAAGATACTACATTGCGCTTTATTTTTTAAGCAAATTATGAATAATGCAGATACAAAGCATAAAACCAGATAGAGATCTGCAAATGGAAAAAAGTCATTACTTTACAAACGAAAACGTGCAATCCACTTTGATAAAACTATTATGCATCATCCAGTTCCAGAATAATTGTTGCTAACTATTTTGTGAAATCTTCATAGTACAGAGAGCAAATCGCCCAATGATCCATCAACAAGGCCACTATTTAGCGTATCGTCGCTCCATCAGCAACCAAAACAGGCTAGCGGCGACAACCCTCTGTATAACTTCAGGCATAAAATGAAAAGCTCGCCCTTCCCCGGCTGTTTAGAGGAGCAGCCGACGGGCGGGCAAAAACAGAGAGAGATAGAGACCGGAAGAAGGTGGCCGAGGCTCTCGCGGAATCGAAAATTGTTGAGCCGGTCGCAGGGGCCGGGGAGAGCAGGGCGGCGCCGCGGCCGTAAATTGCGGCGGGCCGAGGGGTCGGATTTATCACCCACCGAAATTCTTTCCGTTCCCCCCGAGCTTCGCTCTTTCGTTACCACTTGCCCGCCCCCCGTCTTACGTACACACCGCGCGAGCGCTCGCCCCGTCGCAGCCAGCTCGAACACTCGACGCTCGCGCAGCCAGACGAACCGCCCGTAAATTAATTCGCCGACCTGCCCCGCTGTTGTTTCGGCTCCTCCTCCGAGGCCGATTGATTAATCCACCTTCTCCTCCTGCCGGCCGCCGACAGCGTCAGCAGCGGGGGGGAAGGAGCCGATTCGTCACTGTTGCGAGCGAGACTGCATCCCTGGGGGAGAAACAAAAAAAACACGCGCCGCCGTCTCCCCCGTTCGGCCGGATTCAGTTCCCCGGGTCGAACTTCAGCGCCAAGGTCCGCGGCCCGCGGCCGCTTTGAAGCCGATTTCCGGGCCGCTCCCGTGGTGCGCGTGTCGGCTCTATCCGTGCTCGAGGGCACTTTCGGCGCGGGCAGGTCTCGAGCCTCCGGCCGGTGGGAGCTCGCGCGGATGCGACACGGCTGAGGGACTCTGCGGGTGATTTTTGGAACGTACACCCGATCCCGGGCAAACGGGCTGCCGGTGACATCGCTGTTCTTACTTGCGCGATGGGGGAAGATTCGCGGGACAAGCGAGCGGGGTCGGGGGGGGGGGGGGGGGGGGGGTGGAACGG
>JAPYYV010032868.1:0-12811 GCA_030522625.1 Copidosoma aretas | reverse complement strand
CGCTTCTGCTGTTGCTGTGCGGGCCTTTCTCCTGCAAGCCATCCTGTGCCTGTACCCGCTGCCGCTGCTGCTGCTGCGCAGGCCTTGCTGTTGCAGGCCACTTGGCTCCTGTACCCGCTGCTGCTGTTGCTGCGTGGGCCTTTCTGCTGCAGGCCATCTTGTGCCTGTACCCGCTGCCGCTGCTACTGCTGCTGCGCGGGCCTTGCTGTTGCAGGCCACTTCGCGCCTGTACCCGCTGCTGCTGTTGCTGCGCGAGCCTTTCTGCTGCAGGCCATCCTGTGCCTGTACCCGCTGCCGCTGCTACTGCTGCTGGCCATCCTGTGCCTGTACCCGCTGCCGCTGCTACTGCTGCTGCGCGGGCCTTGCTGTTGAAGGCTACTTGGCGCCTGTACCCGCTGCTGCTGTTGCTGCTCGGGCATTTTCTCCTGCAGGCCACTCCCTGCCTGTACCCGCTGCTGCTGTTGCTCTACATGCTGTCGTTCATTTGCTGACCGTAAATTTTGTTTTCGTTTTTAGGTTAGATTTTAAGTGCGTGTTTTGCCATTATGTACATTAATTATAAGTTAGCTCGATTTCAGCGAGTCTTCTAAATTTCTGTGAACTTATTAGCTCAAATGATTTTAGTACGTTGGGACTTGACCTTTGCCACTTCATTCTCCAGTTAGTCAGAAAAAGAAGGCCCTTTTACTATTATCGCAAACACTAAAAACTTAAATTAATTTGACATGATTCCTTGTTTAAACAGTGCCACTGTTGAGTTTCTACTGTTTTGCTTAAAACCATTATAAGTTAGAATTACCGCCAGCGTAGCACCTAAAGTCGGCCATTTTGACCAGAATTATGGAGTCCCTTTATAACACTTAGCTTGGCCACTTCTCAAAGATTAAATCTTCTTTTTCTAACTTTAAAAGCTTGGTGTATCTAAAATGACAAGAGGTCAAGCTACCTCGCGGCTTCAAGAAGTTAAAAATACATTTGCGCAGGTTAAGTTAATAGATGAATCAATACGTCGTGTTTAGAGTTTAGACACTCAACAGGCTTATTTTACGGACAAGGTGTTTGAGAATTGTGAGGATAAGTATTACTCTGTAGTGTGGGAGTTTAAGGATAATTTTTTTAACCTTGCTAGTATTAACGTCAACCCACCTACACCGGCAGACCCTGCGCCCAATCAGAATGCTTATCAGAATTATGCTTCTGGGCTTTCCATAGATCTTCCAGTCTTAAATAATAATTGTAAAACTGAGAGAACCTCCGCGATGTCCTCCAAACTTTAGTTCACAGGTAGCAAGACTTGCCTGGGATTATCAAATATCAGCATTTTCGCACCCACGTCTCAGACGAGGCCTCTGACTTAATAAGAAACATCCCTCTGTCTGAGAAATACTACACCCAAGCCTGGGAAACTCTCCTCAAATTTTGCGACAATCATAGACGACTTGTCACTACTTACACAAATTCTATTTTGAATTGCTAACCGATAATAAATGGTTCATAGACGGAAATTCAACGGTTGTCCAAGGACATGCTCAGTCCCTATGACTCCTTGTTGGCTTTGGGTAGACGTGAGGGCGATGAGGATATTTTTGTGGCACTAGTAGCTAGTAAGTTCTAATTTTATACAAGTAAGGACTGGCAGAGAAACCTTAGTAGTAGCAGCGTTCCTCCGTCAGTTCCTTAACTACAAGATTTTATAGCAGGGCAGATCATAACCTTAGAGAATTCGACCAAAAAACCATTACCTAGTAGCAATTCGGACAAACCAAGGATCAAACAGAACAAATCGCTAACAGTTCACCAAACTGCTACTTGGGTCAACCCTGACATTTTTAAGTGCCCTTGTTGTGATCTGAATCACCGTTTGCATCAGTTTGACGACTTTAAAAATAAAACGTGGAATGAGAAAAAGCAATTTATAGATAGTGATCATCTTTGAATATTTTGTTTTGGTAAACATTTGAAAAGGGTTTGCAAATCAAGATTTAATTGCGCTATTTGTCACAAGAGGCATCACACACTGATGCATTTAAGTGATTTTGGTCCCTAAGTTCGGAAACCCGGGGGTAGTACTAAGGTAGACAAGGGTCCTGATCGCTCTTAAAACTCCAGTATCAAGGGCAGTTCGTGCCTTAATGTTAATGTAATCAATTCTCTCAGTCTTCTCAAGGCTCCTAAGGTTCTTCTTGCCACTGCTGTTATTTATCTGATTGATGCCAATGGCACCCGACTTAAGGTAAGAGCTTTAATTGACCAGTGTTCGCAGTCCTCTCTTGTGTCGACCTCTCTCTCTATGATGTTTTGACTTTACGGTCTCAAAGAACGGATGTCTCTCTAACTGGTGTTGAAGATTAGGTCGTGACTGTAAAAAGGTCAGTCAGCTTTATTATCAAGCCTCATTTTGATTCTGACTTTAGTTGCGAAGTAAAAGCATTGGTGGTTCCTCGAAGTTCTTCTTACAAACCTCCGTAGTGCAAGGAGGTACTTGATTTGAGTCATTCAAATAGGTTGGAATAAGCCTACTTAGAATTCTTTAGTCTTGATAGAATAGACGTGTTGCTTGATTCGTCGATTCATTAAATCATTATCAATGATTCAGTTAGAAAAGGTAAAACCAATCAACCAATTGCTTCTACTTCCAAACTAGGTTGGCTTTTGTCTGGTCCTGTTAGTGCGCCATTGACATCTAAATCAATCAACTCAGTGACGTTGCATGTTTCGGAAGATTTAGATCTTTTTTAAATGGTACAGAAGTTTTAGTTGGTCGAGGAGCCTCTTGTGAAGCCCAGATTAAGTCCTAAAGATTCCTAGTGCGAGAACCATTTTGCTCGCACACACCTTCGGTTACCTGACGGTCGTATTTCAGCAAAACTACCTTTTAAGTCATCCATGGTAGATTCTGAGGCACTGCGGAAAACCTTTTTTTAGTCTGCCTTTGCTATGTACAATCAATTCGAGCAAAGATTCAAAAGAGACGCTAAGCGCTATACTGCTTATCAGACGATCATGTCCGGTTACCTTCAACTTGGGTATATGAGGGAGATTTCTGATTCTAGTCTCGTTGCCTGATATTTACCTTATGATGGTGCTTATACGACTAACAATTTGAACCGCAAGCTGCGGCTTGTTTTCAATGGTTCGTCCAAAGGTCGAAGTGGAATTTCTCTTGATTCTATCTTGCACTCAGGACCTAACCTTCTTCGAAATCTTTATAATATCATACTTAAGTGGCTATTTGATAAATTTGCCCTCACCACAGCTGTGGAGAGAATGTTTCGCCAAATATTGGTGCATTCAGACGATCAAATTTATCAGGCATTTCTTTACAGACCCGAAACTTCAGCCCACTTTAAAATTTACTTGGGGACCACAGTCACTTATGGATCAGCCTGCTCTCCTTATCTTGCTACTCGTGTCATGGGACAGCCTGCTACTGATCACCTTAAATCTTATCCAAAAGCTGCGAAAATGATTATGGAAGAATTTTATTTTGATGACTGTCTGTTGGTGGTCACTTTCTGGACGAGGCTCAATCTAAGTGTGCAGAGTTATTGGAGCTAGCTGATCTTGGTGGATCTCCTCTCAGGAAATGGTCTCCAGCTATTCCAAAATTTTTGTCAGAAATTTCTAAGGTATTTTCAGTTAACCAACCCAAAGAGTTGAAGGACGACCCTAATACGGTCTCCGTTCTTGGTTTATCTTGGAATCCTAGTTGTGATAAATTCCGCTTTCAGTATACAGTTAGTTAAGACATTTCTCCTTGGTCCATAAGGTTTATTTTGACTCGATTGGCAAAGATATTTGATCCATTAGGTTGGCTGTCACCGGTCCTTATTTTAGCGAAAATTCTCTTTCAACCTCTTTGGCTCCTAAAAATATCCTGGGATCACCATTTGCCTGAACCCATTGTCACTAAGTAGACCAGATGGCTTCACGAAACACCTAAAATGATTGAAATTTCAATACCTCGTTGGAACTTTTTCTCTTCCAACTGTGACTCTCTCGAAATACACGGTTTTTCTGACGCTTCAAAATTAGCTTACGCAGCTGTACTCTATATACGAGTTGTCATGGATGGCAAAGTTTTTGTTTCTCTTCAGCTAGCAAAAACTAAGGTAGGCCCTATTAAAACCTTCAGCATTCCTCGATTAGAGGTTTGTGCAGCACATCTGTTTCGAAAATAGTTAAACACTTTTCTGACTGTTGTTCTCTCAGGGACGTTCCAGTTCACTTATGGACTGATTCTCTGAATGTGTTGCATTGTCTTAATGCTCCACCCTCCAAGTGGCCCGTATTTGTTGCCAATAGGTATTCAAATATACTTGATACGACTCCTAGAGCTATATAGCATCATGTAAAGTGAAAACAGAGTCCCGCTGATATAGCCTCGCGCGGTACAAACCAAAGTCTTTTAACTGAGCAGTCCTTATGGTTTACTGGGCCTGATATTTTACATGACCTCCAGCCTTAATATCCCAAGCTTGAGGTAGTGATTTTCGATAATCTTTCTACAGTGAATCTTCTGATCACTAATGACAGTAAGGGACTTCAAACTTCCGTTGAGGATCTATATGGCCATTACTCTAAATGGAAAAAGTGGGTACGCGTAACATCATATTGCCTGCGTCTGATTAACCGGTACATCAGTAAAATACTATTAAAGAGTTTTAATGACTCTGTATACCAAGACGCCCGAACACGATCGGCCCCACCTTTCATCTCTCTCGTTAGCTATTTAGAACCCTTTTTAATCAACTTGAATTTGAAGGAGATTGAAAACGGTACTATTCTATTGATAAACGCTCACCGGCAACGTCATTTTTCTCCTGATTTGGCGGTTCTCCGCCGTAATCAGGATCGGGTCCTCTATGAATTAGAACCCCTGCCTTCTGCAAGTCGTTTACGTAAGCTCACGCCCTTTATTAAGGATGGTCTCCTGCGTGTCGGTGGCCGAATTAGCAACTCTTTGCTTGATTCAGACGCAAAGCACCCATTAATCCTTGACGGTCATCATTATATCACTAGACTTCTCATGGATTATTATCATCGTAAATCCGTTCATGAAGGTGTAGAAATAATGCTGGTAATGCTTAGAAGGAGATTCTGGATTTTACGCGGCCGTGAGATACTCTGTGCCGAGTTAAGTCATTTTTTCACCTGTAAAAAATACAAATCCAAAACTTAAAATCAATTGATGGGAGATTTGCTTGACTGTCGAGTAACACCTACTCCTCCTTTCCACAGGACTGGAGTTGACAATGCTGGCCCTTTTCCGATTCAAATTTCTAAATGTCGAGTCTTTGATTGCATGTCAACCAAGGCTGTGCATTTAGAGGTTGTGGAGGACTACACTTCTGAATCTTTTATTGCTGCCTTTCACCGATTTGTGTCTCGGCAAGGTCAGTGCACTGACTTTTTTTCTGACCCAAAAACTAATTTTGTTAGTGCTGACAAGGAGTTAAGAAAAGTGTAGAAGGATCAAGGTCAAGTTAGTAGCTTTTCTGAAAATTTATCAACGTTAGGCACTCAATGGAACTTTTATCCTCCCTCTGCACCACACGTTGGTGGTATTTGGGGAGCTGCTAGCAAATCCAACAGATTTTATCTAAAGCGCATAATCGAGGACAATGTCCTTACGTTTGTTGAGTTTTCAACTCTTCCATGTCGAGTCAAGTCCTGTCTGAACTATTGGCCCTTATACTCTCTTACTGATGATCCTAATGATTTGAGTCCTCTGACTTCTGCTCATTTGTTAGCACTAAGACCTTCTTACTGTTTGCCTGAACCTGACATCTGCTTAGATAAAATGTCTCCTTTGCACCGCTGGAAAATGATTACACAGTTTGTCCAAGTTTTTTGGAAACGTTGGTCCGACAAATATCCCAATACTCTTTAAACTCGTTTAAAGTGGTTATCACCTAAAAGATCCATTCAAGCAGGAGATATAGTCCTTAGAAAAAATGAGCAGACTTCACCCGGGAGGTGGCCCCTTGGTAGGATAGCTAAGATTTATAGAGACCCAAAATCTCTTGCCAGAGTGGTAAAGGTTAGGACAAGTACCTCTATCCTAACTAGACCCATTCACAAATTAATCCTTAAGAGAACAGTCGCTAAAGTCGAAGCTAGAAGCAATAGTTCTAATAGTGCTTAGGTCAAGTTAAGTTAGATGAGATTGATTAATTAATCGAATACGGAAGAAGACGCTTTTTCTTTTTAATAATGCTAATGTAAGTACACAGGCGATCTACATTTTTTATACAATAATCGTTAGGTTCATTTTTAAAGGGGGAGAAAAATTTATTTGAGTGAATTCCAGAAGGATAATTTTAATTTTTCTCCGTGTCTATTTTTAATGTTCATACAATGAGACTACTGCCCATAAACTTGGAAAGTATTTATAACATCAGAATGTTATATTTCAATTTCGCGGACAACTCTGTATTGTTTGCAGCGTGGAGGGTCCTACATGACAATCGGTTGCTTAGACCAATGCATACTGTAAAAACTCCATGCTCTCCAGCTGTTACTACCGTGCAGTCAGTCCGAACCGAGCGCTCATACAGTCTAGTCACACGGCTGGTTATTGACTTGAAAAATTTACTACACATGCTCTCCTCGCATAAAGAAGCTCTTTTTATTTTTTTTAAGTATCAAGTAAACATAGGTGCGTGATTAAAAATAATAAATTGTAATTAGTAATTATTCAGCCAGTTCTTTAGTTGCTAGAAAACCTGCTTTTCTTTTGTTATTGGCGTTTAGTGCCTTTTGTTATTTTTGTTCGATGTATAATAATTAAAGTTTAAATGCTGTGTAGTGTGTGTAAACTCATTCAAACCTAAGAAGTCTTTCTACTTCCTATGGCATACAGCCTAACATTTTTAGTACAGTCCATTTAAGTTTGATTCGGAATCTTTTCTTAGATACAAGCCCTTTTCCCGGACAAAGAACACTTGTGACGGCCAGAGCTTTACACTAATTTTTTGCTCATAGCTTTGTGTTATTTTTACTGCTGTTTGTTACCAGTTCGTTTACTGAGATGGTAGAAAGAGCCTTCTTTAATAAGTTAATCACTTATAACTTCGAAGTCGATAGTTGCACGAACACTTATTTTGAGAAAAAACAAAATTAATTGTCTTTGATAGGAAACAGAACTATCGATTTATTGTTTATTTACGTCGACTGGGTGGTTGTTATGGGTAAGATTTGATTTTTACTGTACATATAACATAAAAAAATCGTTGCCCCATTAACAAAACACCAGTGGAAATCGCACTGAAAAAATGTTGAAGCAAAGACAAATCACCGGTAGAATCGATGCTAAAGAAATTTTTCTTCTGAAAAAGCTGTAGGTTGTGAGGCCAGAAAATTGCCCGTCTGAATAAAATAAGCCGAAAGAACGATCGTATACCCTATAGGCACGTTTTTTTTTCTTAGAAAACATTAAAAATCTGAAGAACGTTTATCTAAAAAATACCGTTGTACTAGGAACTCATTATTTACACTAATAAAAGGTACAATCAATCTTGTGCGTTTTCTTTGTCCATTATCAAATGAAACATATATTACATCCTATTAAGGCAATCTTTTGGTTACTATTCCTACTCTAATAAACAAATCTTCACTGACGCTAAGTCAATAGGATCAATAAGGCTTAATAAGTTTAAAGCAAAATTTCAAAAGAAAAGTACAAATATTTATTAGGTTAGTAGTAAGTATGCAGAATTTTTAGAAATGGTTTACTTTAATTTTCTAAAGGACAATACGGTAAGAAAATCAATCAAGGGTGATAACTATCAAGTGAATGATCAAGGCTTTCTATTATTGCAAAATGTATTTTTTGTCGGTGATGTGCGGCCTTGAATTTTAAGTAGTATAATAAATTAAAAGAATTGTTCAAAAAAATTGTTTAAGTTTGTATGTTAATGCTTTTAACAAACTTTAAACTCTTTTTGTGGAATAATGGTGTTATTGTGGCAACAAAATTTTTAGAATCCGTAAAAGATTTAGGTGTCGAATTTCAAAGTAATTGTCTAGATGTATTCTAAGATCTAGAAAAATGTTTTTCCACACTAAAATCGATCATTATGTTTTGAAAAACGAGACTACGTCTTTGTCATTACGTTTTGCTGAGTATCAGGCTAGCTTTGCTATTAAGGATCCGATAAATTATGGATAAAAATTGTTAATAGGTGTTTTACAGAAGGTTATACAAGATTATTAATAAAAAATTTAAATTTAACCCATCATAACATTGCTGAATTATAATGCTAAGCCGAAAAAGGTCTTTTTGATTGCTGCTTATTTTAAAACTAAAACAAGAAGGCAATCACTACATCTATGTGTAGTAATAACCTTGATTTATATAATGCTAAAACTTATGGAAATAATTATAAAATCATGTAAAAAGAGTACCGTTAAAGTAAATAATAGTTTAGAGTTTTGTATCCACGTAAACATTCTGATTATTCAAGAAAGATACACATACATACAATACAGTATGCAGTATTTTAAACATGCATATAAGCTGGCTATTTTGTGACCATCATTACCCTTGTACATTGTTAATTGAAACAAATATAAACTAGTGATTGATATAAAATAGATTAGCATAAAAATACATAAAGAATCTATCAGTATAGTTACTGAATACTTAGGAAGGTGTTGATTACTATATTATTGTTTAAATGGGAAATCAAATTGGTAATGTCAAATTTTCAGAATTACGTAACATTATGTACATAAGAAAAGTATAAATATACCGTTTGATAACATAGTTGTTGTATCAATATTACTTTAAGGGTAAAATAATTATTTTACAAATAGTGATTTTGACATAGTTAGATTTGGCTTATGAGGAGGACAACTCGAAAGAAGATCAAAGCATAAGTTACGATCAACAATAATAAGATAATAGTTTTACTGTATGATTAAGCTCGTAGTACATCAAAGTTTTTCGACATATTCTTATTTTTAACTTTCTTGTCATCGCTTATTTGGTATAATGAGCCCAATTTTAACGCGTAGCCTATATTCTACTTTAATTAATTATCACAATTTTTTATCCAAGGATATTTGACGTCAAGAACAAAAAAAAGCATTTGCTGGTACTCAAATATGCCCTGCATTGCCCACCCTTTCATCCCCTGTACAAACAACTAACTACCAACCACACGGCAAATTAAAACTTTTAACCCAATAATGTCTGTGCCAAAATTTGTTTTTTTTTAGCGTTGATAGGAATCCAAGAATTAAATGAGCCTTGTTAGCTTCGAATAAGTCATAGTAATCCTGAAATACAACTTATTGCACACACACACATGCATACAAAAGGACATTTTTTAAATACAGTCTATTTCAATTTTAAACTCAATACATATCGTATTCTAACATGTTCTCTCGATATATGATATTTTATCTACAAGAAAGCTTCTTTTATAAAAAAACCTACTACAAGCAGAGCATATAATTAAAAGATATGAGTAATATTTATATAAGTGAAATACGTTTGAAAACGTAGAATAAAGTTGAGATTAAAGAGAATAATAATAGCAAATGCCAAATAATGTATACAAGACTCCTCAATATGGATGTAGCATCACGTAATATAATTATGAAAGAGAAGAGCTAAAATTAGACTACAAAAAAAAAGTCAACAGTGTTTTATTATCTGTGTAATCAACATAACTAGAAGAGTTCAAGACAGCAAACCTAAAATCCTGGGCAAAAAGACAAAAACTCATTCACCCTCTTCCCTGTGACTCTTTTTCGACCCCCTCCCCCTCCCAAACAGAATCAAGGAAGAAACTGCTCGGGTTTTCTGTAATTTTAACCCATACAATTTCAAGTAAGACCCTTTTACGGCCCCTCCAACAAATTAGGTAAAACTAGTTAATGTTCTTTTTCATTTTAAAAAAAAGTTTGTTTTGTCTTTCTTACCCCCCCCGCCCCCCCCCCCCCCCCCCCCCCTTAATAACATATGCAAATATTTTTGAGGACGGCCAAAGTCATCCTAGAGTCCAAACTCCCAGGCAGACTTCTCACCTACTACCGTCAGCCTTTTACACATTTAAATCATTCTAAAATCCATCAAAGTCTTCCAAAAGCCAGTTTGATTGTAATATATATTTTGATATTTATTATACTATTTTTTGAAAGACAAGAAGTAATAAGTTTGAACATTCATGCCAAATAAATGCACATTTTTTTAAGTTCTGTACAACAAATAATGTGTGCTTGTGCGTGTGGCAGATAAGTCATACTTACGAAACGTTGCAACCAGTAATTATAATCCAGGGCTTCAAATGTTTTGTTTCATGTCGTAGAAACACCAAAAAAAGATTTCAGTTTTATACCCTATTAAGTTTGTTATAACGATTTTTCATATACAACAATCAAGTTTCCCTTTTTCCAGAGTAAGCGAGTTAATATTCAATAATCTTGATAAATGTATCTCGTAAAGCATTAAATTAGTTTTATCTTTTATCGAGAATTTTCTTTCTCGCATATGTCGTCTTAGTTTTATCATAAAATAACTACATTTTTTTTTTTAATTAAAACCTTTTTGAGGGACGCTCTTAGTTATTTTGATGATTATAGGCGCTAAATATTTGTCTTTATATCCTTGTTTCATCTCTAAATAGAAATTTAGGTTTTGTACCGCATTAAGATGGTTGTAATTATTTTTTATGTCCAAAAATCGGTTTTTTGATGCATTTAGAATAAAAAATTCGAGATCAATTGCTCCATAAGTTGTATCTAATAAAAAATCAACAGCATTATTGTAGATTCTACGATATTTTCTGGAGGTGTCGTTTTGTTCCATTAAGACTAAAAATTTTTTTTTTAATTAGTCTAATCTTAGAATTGTTCCGAGAAATGTCGATAATAAAGGGCTGAAAATATTTGTTTTTCCATTCTTGCAGTGGCCAGAAGAAATATTGAAATTTTTTAACCTTATTATGGTTATCATAACGATTTTCCATGTCCAGAAAGCAGTTATCTTCTACGTATAGGATAATACATTCAAATCTATTTTCCTTACAAGATGTATCTTATATATCCTTAGAACAGCAATATTATAAATTTATTAGTAGCTTTTTGTATTATGTCATTTGTTTGATTAAATAAGCACTAAAATTTCCTTTAACAGGTAGTTACATCCTTAAAATCTTCCGATAGGTTCCGATGATCTGTGGCTTACAACAGTGATGCGATCTACCCAAGACATTTGTGTGTTATAGTGCTATGTATAGTTATAGTCGGCAACGTTAAAGTCTTGGGTAGTTCGCATTACTGGCTTACAATAATTGTTTTTATATCATATTGTTAGTTGGGGAAAAAAATAAGAGTTTTGCTGTGTTTGAAGTAAACAAAAATTTATATATCATCTTCTAAATACGAATACACTATGTATTTTTAAATAGCTCTATATAATTTAATACTATTTTAGATAAGATAGCTATACTACGTGTATTGATTTCAGAAATGAGATCTGATAAACAGTTCGATTTTTTTCCGAGTCAAATAATTATAATAATACTTTTTGCACTATGGACGAAAAAAGATTATAATTTTTTTTTCAGATAATTATGCACAGTAGAGCGAAAGCATAGTTTCTTTCTACGTTTTTGATGAATGTAATGATTTTTTTTTTACCTTTAATCAAAGCAGAATAACGTACAAATACCTTAGTACAATAAAAACAGTACTTAATTAAACAAAGTTATTTATACTCAACTAAATATTAGCAAAAAGCTTCCTTAACAACGTTATTCTTCTTCAATTGAATTGAAAAAAACCTTATTACAATGATCAGAAACGTAAAAAGAAGCTATACCTATGCTCTACTGCGTATGATTATCTTAAACATAAAATTATAATCTTTTTTTCGTCAATAGTGCAAAAAGTATTATTAAAATTATTTAAGTTCGAAAAAAATCGAATTATTCATTATATCTCATTACTAAAATTAATACACGTAGTAAAACTATCTTATTCTAAAATATTATTAAATTATATGGAGCTATTTAAGAATCCATGGTGTACATATATTCAGAAGATGATACAAAAATTTTTTTTATTTCAAACAGAGCAAAACTTTAATTTTTTTTTTGAACCAACAATATGATATAAAGACAAATATTTTTAGCCACAAATCATCGGAACCTCTCGGAAGATTTTAAGGATATAACTGACTGTTGACGGAAGATTCCGTGCTTATTTAATTAAACAAACGATATATTACAAAAAGGAAATTATGAATTTATAATATCGCTGTTTTAAAGGATATATGACATACAACTACTAAGGAAAATAGATTTGAATGTATTATCTATCGAATATACTATACGTAGCAAAGAACAGCTTTCTAGACATAGAAAATCGTTATGATAACCATAGTACGGTGAAAAATTTTACTTTTTTTTTCTGAAACAATACAAGAATCAAAGAACAAATATTTTGAGCCCTGTATTATCGACATTCTTTAGAAAAATTCTGAGATTAGACTGATCATAAAAATAAAATTTTAGTCGTTTTTTAATGAAAAAAAAATGACACCCTTAGAAAAAATCTTAGAATCTACAATAAAGCTGTTAATGCTTTATGAGATACAACTTATGAAGAAATCGTTATCGAATTTTTTACTCTATGGTGACCAACTAAACCACCTTATTTTGAATAGTCTGGATAAGACTACTAATCTAAAAACATGCTTGTATCTCTATTATGTTACCAACATAATTGATAAGACTACAATGTTATAGCAAAAGGTGCAAGTAGAGGTCTAAAGAGTAAAAAAAAGTTTATGAAAACA